>JAQIWN010000073.1:0-60120 GCA_034699025.1 Entomobrya cf. arborea Gr-Col-00668 | reverse complement strand
TGCATGCAACCGGTCATTCCTAACTTTGGTTTTACTTTTTCGTCCAGAAATCACAGAACCAAAGTAGGCAGAATCAACTAGAAATGACAAGAGCTTTTTAATCATCAATTTAAACTATTGAGTTAAATATCCAAGCGTGCATGCTACCAGTCATTCCTAACTTTGGTTTTACTTTTTTGTCCAGAAATCACAGAACCAAAGTAGGCAGAATCAAATAGCAATGACAAGAGCTTCTTAATTTTCAATTTAAACTATTGAGTTGAAGCGTGCATGCAACCGGTCATTCCAAATTTTTGGTTTTACTTTTTCGTCCAGAAATCAAAAAACCTAAGACGGCGAGTTTAAATGGCAATGACATTAGCTTCTTAATTATCATTTTAAACGATTGAGTTGAATATCTAGGCGTGCATGCAACTGGTCATTCCAAGTTTTGATTTTACTTTTACGTCGAAAAACCAAACAATTTTGGACGTTAGGATTACATGGCCACAATGAGTTCCCCAACGCGAATTATTATGTATGCGTGTATTTATAGTCAATCCAGGTCCTGGTTTTACATTTACGTCAAAAAACCATAGAATTTAAGACAAGAGGCCAAAGTGGGCACGATATGAATTCCTTAAAATCAACTTCAACTATTATGTTGAATATGTTTGCATGCATTCGATTTTTTTTCTTTGAGTAAATGAATAAATAAATTATGAAACTATTTGCGTATGTAACAAACAAAACAGTAAACATTTTTACTGTTTTTTTTTTACTTTTTACATGCTCATTCGGTTTTTCTTTTACGTCAAAACCCAAAGAATCCAAGACGGCTGGCTCAAGTAGCATAGACAAGAGCTCGTTTATAACATCTTAATATAAGTTTACTGAGGACTGTTGTTTAAAATCCAAATGATGGTTTATCCAGTAAATTTAACTATTCAAAGTACACAATTTTTTTTAGCAATATATAATTTATTATTAATAATAAAAACATACTTAATAATTATTATTAAAATAATAGGAAAACAATTTAATTTACATCAATATCCAAGTGTAAACCTGAACGTTTTTAGGTTTGTCTTCGTAAATCATTGAATCAAAACTGATTATTTTTAGTCCCTCTCTTTCTAGCAAGTCCAAATACTTTATAGCATAATCTATTGGGGGTTTCTCACAAAGCGCACCTTTATTAACGTCAAACGTTGTTTCCGCCTGTGGTGTCAGTACCCATGCGCATTTTTGAATGCCACTTGTGTCGTCAAATATTTCTTGCAAATGAGTTGTAGGTGGAATTTCTATCCATTGCAAGCTGTATGGAAATGTATCAATAGTTTCTTTCCTCCCAAATACTTGAATGCTCCATCCACCCTTTTTGTATGAGTTTTCCAAGGTTTTGACATTCCATGACAGACTAAAATATTAAATCTAATTTAATATATAGTGATATGGTGACATTAAAAAAAGCGTACCACTAATTTTTTTGCACTTACGTTAATATAGTTAATGTCATTGTGGCAACTCTGGAATCAGGAATTTTATTACTAAAATATTTTTTAATAATTTGTTGAGAAACAAGCAACATTAAAACTTTTGTTCAACTTTCGTATGTCCAATTTGTCTTGTCGTTTGCATACTTATTTTTTTTACTTTATTTAAGCTTTTTGAAAATGAACTTGATTATTCATAAGTCTACAATTAATTTCTGTATGTTTGTACCTTTTCTTGAAGAAACTTTACATGGAAGCAACCTCTACTGTTACTGTTAGGAACTAAAAGTTTATATCCGTTCAGTTACAAAATTGGTTTGGTTACATAAGACAACAAACAAAATAAAAAGTGAAGACAAGCCGGTATCGTTCAAAACATAAACAATAAGACATTAATCACATGCAGCTACACCATTTTTGCGCCGGAAATTCAGCAATCTATGATCTCTTAAGGTTAAAAATATACTAGCAAGTATAAATGTTTGAAATTTTATAAACTTTAGCCTCGCGTTTAGTTTCAGAAAACTAAATTAGTTACATTCGATCCCACAATGTAATGAAATTTTAAAATGTAGGTTTACAACACAAAGTTTCGATCAAGAAATGGATGTTCTCATCATGTGCAAAAGTAGTAATTGCATTACCCTACAAAACATCATCGTTTCAAAACTCTAAATACACTCTGTATTTAGTATTTAAACAAAATTCGATGGCTCGATTTTTTAAATTAGATAAAACCTGGTGTCTTAGTTAATTGTTAAATTAGACTGAGCAGTACTCATTAATTTCGTCAAAAAAATTCTAATCAATTTTAGATCTCCTAGTACATAGATTAATGTACTAGGAGACTCGAGTTTTTTTACTCAAACATGCAAGTGAAAACTCCGATTTCTATTTTGGTTGGTTGTTCAGTACAAAAATCGTTCCTCCAAACTATACTAGAAGCCAGCTCCCTTTCAGAAATCGCCAAAGTTGCGCGCGCTCGACTAGTCCTTAAAAACAAAATTATTATGAAAAAATAATTGAAAAATAAAAATTTGACGACAATAGTGCAAAGTCGGCTGGTGAAACAAATAAACATTACCAAAAGTGAACAGTTTGTTAGTGCTTTTTTATAACATTTCTTCTATATTCCGTTACATATCATCACTACACAAATTAATTTATTTTATAGTCTTGTAGTACAGTTGTTCAACATTGCATACATATAAAATTATAATTTTGCTAATTTTGAGTAGCGTACAACATTAGCTCGCTCATAATACTTGGGGAAAAACAAACCAGAATTTTCAGATTTCGACTCAAGCACAACAATATGCTTCAAGTTGGGTAACATTTCCCAAAATACTATTGGAGGCGATATATTGCAGTACATGCAGAGTCTTAAATGGTCGCAAATCTTAAAATTCTTTGCTTCAAACTTCTTTGTAAAACGTTGAAAGTAGTACCAAACATCTACCCAATAATTTTTTTGTACAACCAGATATTCTAAATCTTGCAAAAGTCTTAGAAAATCATATTCTATATCAAATGAGTC
Organism: Entomobrya cf. arborea Gr-Col-00668; assembly: GCA_034699025.1. Classification (NCBI taxonomy): domain Eukaryota; kingdom Metazoa; phylum Arthropoda; class Collembola; order Entomobryomorpha; family Entomobryidae; genus Entomobrya; species Entomobrya cf. arborea Gr-Col-00668. Next base: position 57,108 of record JAQIWN010000073.1, on the reverse strand, counting down.
ACAAATCTGTAATACTTGGATATGACGCACCCAATTGTTTACATTATCTCTTTTATAATGATACATTTCGTCTTTCATGCTACTTTGACCAAAATTAAACGACACCAAAGATAAGACTTTTACTTCCTTCAAAATTTCATCAACATCCAACTTTCCACCAAATTCACACTTCATTTTTTTAATAGGGATTTTAGCCTCTACAAGTTTTACAACTAGCTTACGAAACAAATTTACGTTATAAATTGACCATACAGAAAGTTCACTAAGATTATTTAACCCAGAATGCAAATTATTAACCATAGTAGTGCCTATTGGAAAGCATAATTTTTTAATTCCAGGCCCCAACGACGAAATAATCTTTTGTTCAATTGAACTTGATAAGTCAAAAACATTAAAATCCACATGGTAAAGTGACAAATTTTGAGCAAGAGATAAATTATTATAATTCCATTCGTTAACATCATGATTTCCGTTTAAAGTTACCCAGACACGAACTCTTAGAGTTTTAAGATTGGGCAAAAGACCTAACAAGCGACACAACATACAATAAAATTTGTCATCTTCTATACTTGGCCCAAGGTTAAGCCATTCCAAATGATACACAAATTTCCCAAATAATTTTAGAAGCTTGCACAATTTCTCAAATTTTAATGACGACTGTTCCATAAAGTCTTGTTCCCAAAAATTCGTAATTCCAGAGTTTATAGTTATAAACCTACCTATGAATGGGTTTCTTGTTGCAACGTCAATATTTTCAAATCGGCGTAAAGTGTTTCCATTCAATAAAGATATTTTATATTTCATAAAATCGACCAAACTGCATTCGTGACTAAAATTCCATTTCGGTGAAATAATTTTGTACGGTTGTAGACAAGGTGGATTTTCCAAGCAAACATCAACAGAATACTTCCAACGTCTGCAAACCAGGCGACATTTATATGTCTCCTCCTTTGTGAGCAATGGAAGTAGCAAAAGAAAAATCTAAAAATACAAAATCAAAACCAAAATTTTAATGCTTTAAATAAACCGTTATTTAAAACAGTTTAAAGTAGAATCATAAGAAGCTTACGTTTTCAAACAAAAAGGCTGACTTGTGACTATGCAACATTTGTCGAATTTCATTAGAACTTTCACTGAACCAAACAAAATCCTGCGCTCTTAACACTGGTTGCCTGTTGTCAGAAATAATGGTTTTTATCAGAACCATTTCCCAGATCTAATCAAGAAAAACTTTATTTTAACACAAAAAGTCTTTCCTTCAAAACAAAGATTCATCGGTTAGAATTAATTAAAAACAAAAGGACTTACTTCAAGTGGTAGTTGATTTAAAAGATTCATCGTGGCTGCATAAAACTATTTTAAATATTAATGGACATTGTATCTTGCACTTTATATTCGCAAGAAAGGACAATTTAAAATTTTGATTAAGAATCAATCAAAAATTCCAAAACAAGCAATTTAAAATATCACATTTAAACAAAGAACGCCATGTCTAGAATTCAGTTTATAAAATAAATTCTTTAAGTTAGATTGATTTTATGTTCCAAAAAACTTTTACACGGTACAGCTTTTAAAACTTTGAATTTATTTAATAAACATGCTTCAAAACACGCAGAAAAACGTACTCAAATATAAAAACGTCTATTCCAGAATCATTAATATCCACTAACAATACTTCACTAAATATACACATACTGCAAATAATATGCTTCCTAGACATTAAATATCAAATATTTTTTTACCGAACAACTGTTCTAAATAGGTTCTTAGTCTAATTAATAAAAAGAGGCAAACAAACTTAAACTTGTGCTCAAAATATTTTATTTACTTGTCTTGTCTCTTAAAAATCAAAAAACTTACCCAAAATTAACATTTTTGACTTAAGATCAATTTTAGGTTTAGTCATGTTTTCAAAAAAAATTAGTTCTTAGTAAGAGCTACTACAATAATAACTTTTTGATTCAATTTATTATCGCTCACATCGGAATTGCACGCATGAACTTCGTAACCTAATTTGTGCAACTCTTCTAAAACCAAGGAAGCATAAGCAAAGGGAGGTTGATGACGTTTCGCACCCTTATCTTTTCGAAAGTTTGGTTCTTTATCAGGCAATAAAATCCATACTTCGGGGCCAGTACCAAACACCCTGTATTCTCCTGTTGTGTCCTTTTTCGAATTAAATGGGGCACTTCCAGTCCAAACGTAATTCAACGGCCTCAAATTTATTGATTCTTCACAACCAAATATTTCAATGGACCAACCGTCGTACAATGATGGCAAAGACCCATTCTCAGACCAAATGATTCTTTAAATTAAAATAAAAATAAACAATTTTATATTCTAACCATTACTTGTAATAAGTGTCATAATTGGTCAATGTTTGATATTGAAACAACGCACTACGCACCTTAAAGCAGCCGTCATTTTGAAATAACAATATTAATTTAAATTTTCAAGTTGTCAAGTCATCAAGCCCTAAAAAACAAAACTCATGCTGCATAAAAAAGGCAATTTCAAAAAATATATCAACTATTTAGTTAAAATATTCAATCGACTTTGTTAAAGAATCAAGAATAAACCAAGTGACACTATAAGTACTATAGGTAAAGACGTGAATGTTAATTAAAATAACACTTACATAGGGGGAAACACGAACCTTTAGTCACCGACCGTGCGATTACATTTAATTTAAGTTACTTCAACGTGCAAATGCAGATTCAAGCTTGACTTGGTAGAAATTACAGCTAGCAATGTGGTAGGTAATAGGGGAAGGTAACAGTTGTATAACAATAAAGCTCTAGTTATTCCGTAAAATCACAATATTTTAATACACATAAGTAGTGTCAAGTTCGTTAAACAATTTTTACCATTGTATTATCCCAGCACACAAAAAACCTTTTTAAGCTAGTATTTAATGATTTGGTTGTATAATTATTTTCAAACTGTACTCCTGAAGAAGAAATTGATTAAATTTCGAAAGCTTGAGTTTACTATTTTAAACCAACATCCGTTAAACCCTTCATATTTTCATTTCCATGTGTATAATTGTTATAATATTTTAGGAATAAACAGATTTTTTGATAAGAAAAAGTTTAAATTAGGTAACTCTAAATTAACCACGTATTTATTCCAGACTTAATTTTCAATGACGAATAATTAAAACTTACCACACGTCTACGACAAATCAGTTATTATTGAATGCAATTTATCGTTTTAAATAACGTTGAAGCAGTTTTAATCAAGTTAATTAAAATCATACATCGATTGCATAAAAGTACAGAAATATAGTATATAAACCAATAAATGGATTTCGCTCGCTTGCATTAAGGTTTGTATAATAATTTTATGCTAAAAAAATCTCAATGTCAAGCTCATTTGAACAAATACATTAGGAAACTCGAATAGGTGGCAAACTTTGCACACTAAAGCAGTCAAATAAATTCCCTCTTGAGAAAGCCAACTAATTAACTAACTAATAAGTAACTGATAACTTAAAATTGGGTTTGAATAGTAAAGATTGACTAAATAGTGAAAAAAGTTAGTAAATAGTAAACTTTAGCTTATTCTAATTCATTTTATTTTAAATTTTGACCTGTAATGATTACTTTAATTACTTCTGCCTTTTATAAGTTGCTACGACTTGAATGTTGAAAACTCATAATGGTACAACATTTAAAGTTGCATTTATTCGAAATTTATTGTAATAAAACCGCATTAAGCAAACTAAAGATAACCTTCATGATTGTTCATTTCTAAAAAGTGGACAATTCTGCTATCATTATTAATAAAACTGAAAAATTTATAACTTCAAAACGTATTACTGCAGTTTAAAAAACCAAATAATATGGGCGTTGAAACCATTACCAAAGACTACAGAATTGCATGCAGTTGGTATAAAACCTAAGCCTGCTAATAAACCAGCACATTGCGTTATTTCAACCATAGGTGGCTTTTCACGCTGCGCACCATTTTCTTTTCTAAATAGCGGATTCTTGTCCGGAGTCATAACCCAGGCATTAGGTCCTAAGCCTACGAGAGCTTTTGAGCCCTCAGTGCTGTTTTCTTGATTTGTAAAAGGAGCTGTACCTTTCCAATCAAACCCAAATCTTGACAAATCCAACAACATCTTGTTGACGCATACTTCGATTTTCCACCCGGCATATACTGATGGTACGTCATCTGCATTTTCACTCCAGTAGGCACTATTAAAGTCAAAGAAAATATTTTCCAAATTATTACTTAATTCGACAAATTTAATGCTACCTCATAAAATGTGGAGCTTACGTTATAACCGGGATTGCCATTTCAAAAATTTGTTTACGATGCTTATGTTTACACTCCAAAAAAGAATCCTACGAATCAATAAAGATTTATTTTTAAGTATAATTTTAAACTTTTATTATAACAATAAATGCATCCAGATTATAATTTTTTCCTTTATCAAAAGGGAAAATTAAAGCATCCTAAATTATGATTTATCACAAAGCTCAAACAATCAACCAAAAATCATTATCAGTGTTAACTCTACAATTCAATATTCAAGAAATAAATCAACCTTGCAAAGTAGCATCAAAAAGAATCAATGTAACGAATAATAAATTCAATTATAGCAACGAGTATTTTTTCAGTTTCCATACGAAAATAAGATCTATTATTCATTTGCGCTAAAGAAAAGTTATTATTACTCTCTATATGGAGTATCTATGTTAACGTAGTGGACGAGCAGAATACTTACCTAACTGTCTATCTACTTTTCTATAATCACAATATCTCAAATAGGTTTCATTAAATTGGCGTAAAATTTGATGTATCACAAGAATGACGATTAATTAACGATAAAAATCTTTTTAATTGAGCAGAAAAACATAGTCTTTAAAACAAGTTTTGAAGACTATAGTGTTTCAGTTGAAAGAATATAAAGTATTAAACTTTAGAATTTTTTTTAGGTTGATATACAATTTGGTACTAACGTTTAATTACGCAGCTGACCATGCATTACTTATCTTAGATTTGGGAGTTTATAAGGCAAATTTTAACTGTTTCTTGTTTTTTTATTCAAAGCTAAGCAAAAACAATAAAAATAAATTCTAACAGACCAAGGATTATTTTTCTCGGAGTTCTCGCATTACACCAAAAAGACATACGCTTTATTTAATTTTTGACAGTTAAGAGATACACAGGAATATTCAATAAGCATAATAAATAATGTTAAATCAAACAAAATTAAAAAGAATTTGATTTTGTGCAGCATTCAAAAAAAAAGTTCAGTACATAATTAATTTACAATTTCAAAAACATCCCCAATTTCCAAATTTTAATACAAATTTCTAATCGATCGCTAGCCAATGAATCAAATTATATGACACAACTTATTTAACATTATCACTGCGTTGAAACAATTTATTTTTAATAAATAATCCATGAAATAAAGATTATTAAATAATTTTTTATTTACAAAAATTACACAAAACATCACTTATTGTTTTTTGCCTTCGCAAAGGTCAAGATGTACAGAGTAGTTTGTTTTCGCTTAGGCCCCAACACAATTGGGCCACTTTGATTGGTCGAAAAGCCCAATTTTTCAAGCTTACTTTTAAACTGATTGACAACGTACCATGCTCTAATCCGGGCAGATTCACCCTTTTCTTTTCGAAACTTGGGTTCCTGTTGAGGTGAGAGTATCCACGTAAAAGGACCCGAGCCAGTTATTGAAGTTTTTCCTTGCTCAATAAAGTAAGGAGCTGTTCTTTTCCATTCAAAGTTGTGTTGAGGCATGGCAATCAAGTCTTTGTCACAAAAGATTTCAATTGTCCAACCCGCAGATGCCGACAACGCTTTATCGGTTGAATCGTTCCATGTTAGTCTAACAATTAATGCAAAAAATTAAATGTTAATTTATGAATTAAAATTTTTGTCAAAACCAAAATTGCTTGTTTTTAATTTTATTTTCTAACGTTAAAGCAAGTGCAGTCATTTTGTATTTTCTCAGTGCTCTCACACGGCTGTTCAATTTAAACTCCTAAAACAAGATATCAAATGCAAAAAATCACACTAGTCAGACTGTAATCACAATATAAATCAATGAGCATGCCAATACCTAGACCAAGTTTAAGAGAGCTTTATTCAGCATGATGGAATTTTTACACAATTGACTCGATACAAAAATTGCTTAATAGGTCGAATGATTTGAAACATTGAAATTATAGCAAAAAACCTTACTTAACCTAACCTATTAATAAGCAAAAATAAACAAAATCTTTCATTTGAAATAAGTATTATACTAATATTTACATTAAAGTAAAACAGCTCATCCGTTTAAGTTAAAATGTGACTTATAGCAATTGTTTATCAACTTATATGCTTCAACTACATTAAAGTTTTTGATTATTAAAAATTAACTACTAAATAACTTATTTTAGTGGCAATAATTTGTGAGAATGGAATCATGGTAAATTTACATTTTTACAATTCTTCAAATGTTGTTCTAGGTACTTCAATCTACGCAAAATGAATTTACACTATATTATATTGATATTGCAGTTTAAACTAAAACTTTTTCTCTATTATTCATTGTTTTCAGATGATAGTGTGTAAGGAACAAGATAATCAAATCAATCGTTTTTCGTAGGTGTAATGCACAAAAATTTAATGCTAAAACATACATTATTGAAAAACAAACAAGATTTTTTAAAATTATAAAATAAAGGTTTATTTCATTAAACTTATCCAAAGCTATATTAAAATATTATAAACAAAAGTTTACAACTGTTTCAAAATACCTTGCGTAAACCAATAATAATTTGCTATTTTAAACAAAGTTGATTTTTTCTATAATAATTGGATTACCAAAACTTCTTCAGTCGTCTGAATCGTCAAATTCGTCCTCTGAAAAATCATCCTCAAACATGTTGGTGTACTTTAACATGTCACCGAAACAGGATTCCATTCGCTGCAGCAAATATTTGCCTAATTTGGTTTGGCGTTCTTGCAATGTAACATGATCGTACTTCTCATCTGAAAACATTTGAGGAATATGCAGTTCAAACTAGCAACTTTGTTAACCACGCAATGACTGTGTTTTGAAAATGCCTGCCACAAAATCAAAATGGTCCCCCAGATTTGGCTGGTATTCTAGCCATATCATGCTTTCAAAATATAGATAACCCTGGTGTAGCTAACCCTGTGTAATTGTGGCTTAAAAAACACTTAGTGGAGAGCCTTTCTCTTACTTAGGCAATGAAAATACTTACCAAAAATCTTTACCCTAAAAAATAACAAAATATCCTGCATTGGTCCCGGTTTAGTAAAAAGTTGTTTAAAAGTTTGTAGCAAAGCGCCTTTTTGTTCAGCTTGATCATAAATTTCCTCTTCGTGGACTGGTAAAAGCTCAACGTACTGCAACATTATCTAACCATAGAGTAAATTTGTTAAAAGGACAGCGAAAAATTTTAGCGTTGAAAAACCAAATTATTCAATTTAATGCAAAATACTTCATTAATTAAGCTATTCGATTTAGCAAATATCTCCAACCAATCGTCAACCTCAGTTTTCGACCAATAAAAATTGTGCATAGCATAGAGCAAACTTTTAAAGTCGACTCCATCTATTTTAGCATCCAACTTCTCATTTTGCTCATTCAGCAGCAACACGAAGTCTTTAAAAGTTAAATATGTAGAACCCAACGTGTCTATTGAACAATGAATAAATTACAACATTTATTAGCCTACAAAATTATAGCCGTCAAATTTAAATAATTGAAACATGGTATTTTATAAATTGCTTTTACCTTGCATGTTTAAAACTTTTATTACTCCACTTAATTGAAACCTTAATCTGATGTGATGTTATTTTTAATCTGATTCAGTACTTTAAATTAATATTTTACTTTTAACAACAGTTTTACAAGCTAGTAACAACAAATTTTAGACACTAGAGCACACAAGTTCAAAAACGTAAAGTAAAATATATAAATGAATAATTAAGAGATTTAAAACAACACTTAAACTTTAAAAGTCTTACTGCCAAGATTGATTCAAAACAAACAATTTCGGAGGCGAGTAAAAACATGCAAATAAAATTATGCAAGACTTTTCCTAGTTTGTTACTTACGTTTTCTAGTGAATAACAATTGTATGTATGAACAAGTTAGATATTTTAAATTGGCAAATATTTTTTTAAAGCTTAAAGGGTCAGAAAAAAATTGTCCAAAAAAGCACCCCTCTTTTCTACTTCCAATCTTCTGACACTGATTCATCTTCTTCATCAGAACTGCTCAAACTAGACTCTGGATTCACAGACTTTTTCCTCATTGCTAGTGCATTTACCAGGACTCGTCCCAAGCCATCCTTTGGCCCCAAAGTTACGCTTCGTTTCAGAGTCGTCTAAATTTAAATAAAACCAAAATAAATAAAATTTAATCAAATTTCCTAGATAATCAATAATGCAATTCAACTATACATTGTAATAGTTACATCTTTTACTTAAAGTCACTCGTTAAATACCTTTGCACAATGCCCCACAACATTAGTCGAGCTTTCAAATTTTAACGGAGTTTTCTATTAAAATACAAACCACACATTTATACATTTAACACTATTTTTGAATTTAAAGTTTAATGTACATTAAACAATATGTTTTATTATTACTTTCAAACAAACACCTTGTCGAATTTCATTTAGTAAACTAAACTGATCATGCGCTTTATTTTCAGCCGTATATAAGCACTCATTTATTCCTAACCAAGGTTTGTCGCGACTCAAAACTGAGCTAGATTTATTTCCAGATAAAGCTTGAGATGGAAATGGTGGCGGTTCAGGAGGATTAACAGAGCTTGTTTTCGTTGACACTGAATTAGACATGCCAGGTGTAATCATTGAAGATATCGAGTTATAGTTCATGCTTGAGTAGCCGTCTGGCAAGTCTTCAACTAGCTTAAAGTTGTTCGGCAAATATATTTGTTCCGCTGCTAAAGACATTATTGAAATTTACATTAGTGTTTATAGTGAATTTGGTTTATAACTAATGAAACAACAAATTGTTTCTTGCCTTGATCTTTGGAGCAACAGCTTTGTTCGCTTCCCTCATTTGTTTGGAAAATTTTGCAACCTTTACTTGGATTATTTCTTTGGCATCTAGATGGTGCTACTGAGCATAAAGCTGCATTCATTTCCTCGCAATTTTGGGATACCATCAAAGCTTTTGGGTGATGTTTTTGAAACAACTGTGAAAACATTATAATTTAAAAACAATTTACACGCAATGTTTTTTGCAATGTAATTTTATGAATGAATTGTAGTACATGTACACAATGCTGCAAAGGCAATGAAGTAAAAGAATAAATTCAAACTCGCCATTTTAAACCAAGAAAACAAAACTTACTTGTCCACATTTTTGGGCGTTTTCAGTACTTTCTCTGTAGTCATACTGTGGTGATTCATTGCTCACGGAAGCTAAGTTTTCTGCCTGACGACGCGGAGAAATAGGTGACTCGTAAAGGTGAGAAAAACTATTCGAGTGTTGTAAACCATTTGAGCTTGACTGAATTTCTGAATTTTCATCATCAGTTTTTCTATTGCCAGCCACCGTTTTATCAGTTTTTACTACACAAATAATTATTTTCATAAAATCTCATCATGACATTTACTTTTATTTTTTCAAAGCAGTATTTTAAATTACATACCATTTTTACCAGCTCTCCTCCGTGTATTAGCAGCACATAGCCATATAACAACTGCACAAAGTACAATTATCACGAATAACCCAACAGCAACGCAAACCAGGAAATAAATGTATTTCTTAATTGCTTAATCCAAACAAAAAACAAATTATTAGAATATTGAAAATAGCCCCATTATTTGACACTATAGTTTGCTGTATTCAACATAAAGAAGCACGAGAAAATTAATTACAATTGTTGATCAAAAAAATTTCCATTGTGTCATTCCCGTATGCATTTGCAACAGTACAAATATACTGGCCAAAATGCTCCTCCTTTGCGGCATCAAATGACACCACACTTCGCATTCCAATCGGTACAGTCTCAGAAGCAATAAAGTATTCCGAATTATCTAAATTGGATTATTTTTAATGCAATTATTATCCAAATCAATAAAATTAAAATGTCATTCAAAGTTTTTCCCATTACTTGTCAATTGTTTGAAACCAAAACGGGACCATATAAAAAATTTTGGCAACGGTTTGGCCTTCGCCACGCATTCAAGATTTACAGCATCTCCTTGTACGCCAAATTGAACAGCTTTGCTTACAATTTTCGGTGGCTCCATAATGTAGACTGTAGCTTTTGCTGAAATTGCCAAGTATCCAACCACTTGACCCCGACAAATATATACACCTTGATTTAGATGCGTCAATATTGTAGTATAATTCTTTCCATGGTGCACTACAGTTTGGGTGACTTCATGAATCCAAACTATTATTGGATTTGGATTACTGTCAACATCACAGTAAAGTGTAAAATATGTACCAATTTCCGCTTCTACATCTCTAGGGTACAGTCTAAAACGGGGACCATCTTTAAAGCAAAAAAATAAATCACAGGGTGTACTTTAAAAATACATTACATTTTTTAATACATAAGAATTAAGTATAAAAATTGTATTATCATGTCATGTTACGTACATTGCACTGCTATGAGACCGCTACAATTACTTTGCCCTACATCATTTCCCACAGAGCAAGATAACACAGAATTATGCATAGCACGCGATACATTAAAAAGAACAAGATCAAAATCGTCCTTCATACTCAATAGCTTCCCGTTCATATACCATTTGTAGTTGGTAACAGGAGGACTAGCATTCGCTTTACAAATAGCATGGAGATTGCTAAATTCATTGATTGTTTCTGGATCAAACACAATGTAGGCAAGCGGAGCATACATTATCTGAATTAAAGCGTGCGTAACCATGATCTGTTTGGCCGGTTTGTTGTAAGCTTGACAAGTCAACGTTTTATTGTGAAGTTGTTGTGTTCCTTTAAAGCGTAAACTAGAACGCATATTAAAACGTTTTTCATCATCCAACATTTGCTGTACAATTTGGGCCTCTTTCATTACGCTACCATTTTCATCGATCCATAGAACCTAAGAGTAAATTAAGCATTTTACAACCAATACAAATTTTATTTCAGTACACAAAATTTGTAATTTAAAAATATATATATACGTGAATATAAATGTGCACACTAAAAAATCCTTGCATTATTTATAACTTTTTTTGTAGTAGAAATTAAGACATGTAAATAGATTAACATAAACTCACCTCTGCAGCAGGTTTTCCCCCTTCCGATACACAGTCAACTTGGGCATGTTGATTTTCAACGACAAATATTGTATTCCCTTGTATTATAACTGGAAATGATGTCGGAACATCGACCGTCAACTTTGCATCACCAGACCGTAATTGTTGACTGCCATCTCTTCCATTACCAACTTGACACTGAAATACCCCTTCGTCTTCTAAAGTCACATTTTGAATTTCCAGGTCAAAGTGTATTTGATCGTCTGATATTTTCATTGAATATCGTTCTCGGTCTTTGAGATCTACAGGCATTCCCAAACCAAACCCATCCTTTGTCCATTGTAATTCTCCTTGTTTGTTATCAACGCTACAGTGCAATAAAACTGTATCTCCCACTACTGAAGTTTGGTTTTTGGGAGTTTGCCTAAAGCTTTGTTGCGCAAAAACAAACTTGCTCCGAGGTTCTAAAAATATGATTAAAAAGATTATTTTTAAATGATTCATGCTGATATCAATTTAAAATGCTAAAGGAAAAACTTAACAAAGCACGATTAATGCAAAACAAGTTAATTAAAATTAAATTCTAAATGCTTTAATATAATAACAAAACAAAAGCAAATAAATATTTGCACAAAATAAACAAAATACAAGTTACTATACAGAATCTTTGAGATTTTTCATTGAATTATTATCAGTAACAATAACATTATCAAGTTCAAATATTTTGATTGATGTTACATTTTCATTTCAATTTTTTGAAATGTTGAAAAAAAAGTATTTAGTACACCTGACAAAAAAACAAAACAATGAGCATCAGTTTGTAAAGAAGATTTAAAAATATCTATTATCAATATCAAGCGTATTAAATTGTTTTGAATTTTTTAAATTTTAATTAATACCGAAACAAATCCAAAGCTATCACTTAATTAAAATTTACATATTTCAAAACAACAAAAAAAGAAATACAAAAGGAAGAAAAATTACAATATTTTCATTCAGTTGCAAATTGTTACCAATATTTTTAATTTGGCTTTCTGCTATTTCCTTTGGCATACAAGATTTCCCGTCACTGTGCACTTTGAAACCATGCCGACAAACACATACACCATGTTTAACCAAACCCTCAATTTTGTTAAATTCCTTAATACTGCAAATTGACCCCTGAACACAATCCCACTTCCCAAACCCATCATATTTACTATCATTCAAAACATCACACACTTGGTTAACCCTACTAGTACAAATACCGTGAATATAATATTGCTCAACGATTTTCTCAAGCGTTACAACTTCAAGTTTGTTGCAAGCACAGCGTTTTGATTCTTTGGAACAATATTTTGTGACACATTCTGCATGTAAGGCACATTTTTCACCAAACTTTTTTATTATAGCTTTACTTTTTTGACTACCCCCATATTTAGTCATCTCGTTTTCGGTGGCAAATTGTTGTAAATTGCTGTCGTCAAAAGAGGAGTCGCTTGATTTTATGTCAACAGAAGAACTTGTAACTGAAGCATTAACTATATCTTTGAGTGCATTCTGGTTGGATTTGTTCCTTTCAACGAAAAAAACTGTTGGTTCTCGAGTAGAATTAGCCGAAGCACTCGCAAGTTTGTCTACTGTTAATTTCGATGCATTTGTAGGCCTTTCCGAACTCTGAGTACCTGGTGCAATCAATGGAGTGACATTAGCTAAAGTTGAGTTCAAATCTCCATGCAAACAAGCTGTCCTCTCCTTGTTAGAGACAAACCCATCTTTGCAACTGCATACACCAAAAATATCTTTTGAACCAATTCCATTGGCCGCAAACTTGCAAACTGCATTTTCTATACAGTCTAATTGCGCTACACCGTCCTTTTGTTCCGACAGTAGAGTACACATTTGATTGATTTTACTTTTGCAAATGCCATTGTTATACAGCTGTTCCACAGATGAACCGATTGTGTAGTCGATAAGTCGTAAGCATCCACAAACTTTGATTCCAGATACCCGATGACATACACCAGTGTCACAGTCTTCCTGGAAATGACACTTCTCACTATGCACTTTGATAGAATAGACAAGGTCAAAAAAACACATTGCTGTGAGCAACGTCACAAATCCAATTATTTTGTAAAGTTTCATTGCAGCAAAAAACAAAAAACTTTCTTGAAACTAGGCAAAAAATTAAATTTTCTTCAAAAATTACCCTTTTTGGGATTTCGGCACTAAAACACTTGCGATTTATCTTTTTTTTGTCAAAGGTAATTATAAACGTTGGAAACAATTTTGATACGATATGCTACAAGATATCAGTGACCCATGAGTTCAGAGTCAGGTTTTCAAAATATTACGGCTAAGTCAGATACTTGGATTAACAAATAGACCAAAAAACCAATCTCTTACAGAAGGGTTGAAAAAATGTAAAAGATTTTGTAAATGTAAAAGAACAACAATGTTAACACTAATAGGGCAATGAAGACTTTTTTTACGAAATTGAAAAATAACCAAGATTCTTTAAATAACACAACTTTATTTGCCAGAAAGAAGCCGAAATTTCGAAAAAGTCGAGTAAACTTTACTGAAACATAATTATTTGCAATTACACAGATACAAAGAACTAAATTTTGGTAGCCAAGAATTCCAGTACGTCCTTTTGGCATATTACACCATTTCATGAATTTTGGTTGAAAAAAAACTTAAAAATCGTAAAAAATTATCTGAATATAAAATGCACCGTAATCGGAACTTGCTTCGAAAATATTTTTATACAGTTATGAGCACAAAATATACGCCGATGCAAAAGTTACGTCGAGAATCTTACTACTTTAACGTTCAATTAAAAGTCAAATTATATTTAATTTGCCAGGCTTTGTTTTGACTCTATAACAATAAGAAAACCTTTAGACGAAATAATCATTAATTTTAAATATAATAAATATACTTGCTTAGGTAGTAAAACTTATGAAATACCATTGAACTTGAACTGAATTAACTTTACAACAAACCACGTAACTTTAAATTAAAAGTGACATAACTAAATACAAGTTTAATTGTAATACATAAAAGTGTAAGAATGTTTACTATGAACTAAAAAACAAAAAAATAGATTAGCCACTTGAGGTTAAATAAAGTAATTGTCTTAAGATACACAAAACTTTAATTACCTGTCACTTATAATGCGTAATAATCTTGGTTTTACAAGCGTCAGAAATAATCAAAATCCAGTAAACGCCCGAGAAAATTGTAAAGAGTTACAATAATTTGGTTTAACAAATATTCTTGCCACGTAAAAATTGTAGGTAGGTACTTAAATTGCTAACGAATAAAAAAACGAAAAAGCAGCAACACAAGGAAGTGGCAAGCGTTTGAGTACAATTGGGTTTAACAAACCAAGCTAAATCCTAACAAAGTATATACTGTAGTATATAACAATATAAACAAAGTAATTCATGCAACAATTTGTTAAAAATTGTTCATTCAAATAAAAAACGAGCCATGTACAAGTCTACTGGTCTTCATCAGAGGTATCGTATTCCTTCACTAAGCGTTCGTAGTTTTCCCAGGCTAGTTTTAAATGAATAGGCGATTCATGACAGTTCTCAAAGCACACTCTGTAAATAGGATTGGATAATATTTTCTCTGCCAATATGATATTGACGGCCTGAAACATATTAAAAGATGTTGTTAATAAATAAACAAAAAATCTGCAACCTTTGAGTACAACCATCCTTGTAGACATACCTCAGGATGTGTACCACCTTTGTCTGGATGTGTGCGTCTTATCTTATGAAGAGCTGCATGTCGTACCTCTCTAAAAGTCGATCTGATATTTAGTTCCAGTACTTGGTATGGGTTGAACCTTCATTACAAATAAAAATAATTAACGTAAACAAGTATTGAAATCGTAAAATATAAACAAAAATATATTTTTAAACCTTTGGTTGGTTCCAATGAAACGATGAATTTTTAGAAAAGCGTCAAGCGTTTCCTTCCACCTTTTACAAACTCCACGCCATTTAAAAATTTCTTTTTCAGAAACTTGCGCCTTAATTGTATCAAAAACCTACCAGTTTCAATTTTCAATATTTGGCATCTACTTTAAAACTCTAAGGATAACTGAGTAAACATATATATTTATTGTTTCTTACCTCATCAAACAGAAAACAAGACCTCTCCTTGAATATCAACTGTCGAATGTTATCTGACAGTAAGCTAGCGTTTAATAGGTCTCTTGAACTAAGCACAAATGATTGCTGCTTGCCAGAATTGGTATTTTGAGTAGACATTAAAAAGACCTTGTATAAAACCTAATATTTCAAAAAATTTATAATAATTGCTACAAATAAAGCACCAATTTTTTCAATAATTACTAAAATTACCTCGTTGGGAAGCTCCAAAAATGATACTGGGCTATGCGACATGCTGCCGTTATATTGTCTTAAATTGAATTATTGCTTGTTGTGTGAATAAAAAAACAATTTATATTTAACAAGAAACACTTCTAAAGTGTAAATCCAATCTGGCGAAATAAAAAGTAGATTTTATAAAAGCAATTACTGAAGACTAAGATTCTGTGGCAGTCAAAATCACAACCTAGTCTTCTTATAACACCTATCTATAAAGAAATTTCAGCAAAGCTTATACCCAGTTTGCAGGAATGCAACACGTATTTAGTGATTAAGTGAGGACAAAACCAATATATTTACATGGTATGCAGCACGTTTAGCAACTACAGGTTTATACAAAGTGCATAAACTTAATGTTATTTACTTAATGTTAAATGCCCTGGAATCGTAATCTACAACAAACAAATCATATTGCTTTTAAGACCCAAAATTTTAGTTTACGGGGAGATATTTATATTTTCAAGACTAGAGTCAAGTAGCACCGAAAAAGCATTTAAATTTGATGAAAAGGTTTAAAAGGAATAAAAGACTGTATTGTAACAGAAAATTTGGAACTGCACACAACCATAAGACACTTTCTTCTTTCAACCGATTTGTCGCCTAAAGAGTAAGTAAACTACAAACATGTAACGAAGGTTTAAACATGGTAATTGAAAGTAAATGTGCCAAAATTTCAATCAAGGAACACTTTGTGTGCATAAAATATCGTAAAACAATAAATTTTAAATGTTCTACCAGTAATACGTTTTAGTTTTTGTACATGGTTTAAGTTTATTTCGTAGCTTTTGTGTATGGAATAGGTTTTAACAGGAACATAGGAATTTCAAAATTCAAATAATTCGGGAAAATGCAAATTCATGTATCTATTTAAATTCAATAACTGATAATAACATGTAACAGCAAGCATTTTTCAGAGACGTATAGTACAGTATCAGCCTTTCAGAATACAAAACCATTGGTGAAATAGAAATTAATGCTAAAAATATCCGGTTTTCTTGTATGTAACTAAGTTAAATGCCTCGCAAAATTATTCATCGCTGCACCATTCATTTTCCTTTCGAATCTGGTTTTCCTCTTCTGGGGTCAAATCGTACTTAATTCCAAAATTTTCACGAATCTGTTCAACAGTTTGCCCCCGCAACATCCCAACCACCTTCTTGACAGAAATATCCAATAAGTCTCTTATGTCTAGGTATTTTGCTGCCTAAAAAAATATTTATTGTAAATAAATTTTTTCTTAAAATCAACAAATTTTAAAGATAAAATGAACATTACCACAACAATTTCAAAAAGAGTGCCCGGGTCTACATCCAAAAAGTTCCGATCCCATTCCCCGCGATCGTCTACCTTTTTCGCTGCATCTTTTTCGTCGTCCTTTGATTCGTGGTCGTCCTTGGAATAAAAAAATAATTAATCATTCATTTTTAAAAATTCTCAACTAATAGGCAAGTTGAAGCAACTGAAGACCTTGTGCATACTTTATGAAAACAGGCCCATAGTAGAACCTTCTCCAAAATAACAGAAATGACCTCAGGCAAATCAATTACAGCTTCTTGTCTATCATCGACGACAACTTCTTCGAGCAGCGACAAAATTTTATTTGAGCATCGCACCGTATCAGCATTTACTTTAATTAGAACATTATCTGAACTTCTCAACGTAATGGAGGCCATTTTTCTGTAGACGATAGAAACACAGTGAAATGAAAATGTTATTAAACAAAACACTGTAAATTTTAAAATTAAATAACAAAAATATAATCTTAAACTATTTATCAGCTAATACAGTTTCAACGATATGAAAGCGGATCCCTTCTTCACTAAAGTCGACTGAAAACAAACCAAAAATTTAAATGTGTAAACAAAATTTCAGAACAAACTTTAAGAAACCTCTTATACTACTCAGGAAAAAAATCTTTTTTGCAACGTGCAAGAAGTAGCAACCATGTAATTTTTTTACATGCTTGAGCTTGCACGCTCAACGAGCAGTTGTAGCAAACTGCTTAACCAATCGTATTAGAAACCAAGGAAATATCAAGGACTATGCTTAATTTTACAAAATAAAGTAGAGTTTTACTGACATAAAATGGATCAAATAACAATTAATCTAAAACGGCATTAAAAACGGCTTAAATTTAAAAAAAAAACCTAAAGACAGAAGAGATCGGAGTATTTTTTTAAAAGTTGAAGCCTCTTACTGACAATGTACAAAAACCAAGATTCTTTTGACAAGGAGTTAAAAGACAAAAAAGTATACACATTGGTTAAAACATAGAAAAGTACTGAAAATATTGTAGACACCTGCATAGATCTACTGGTTTTATATTTAAGCTAAAAAACTCCAAACGTAATGACGCCAAAGAACAGACCTTGGTTTTACATTTCATTCAAAAAATCAAGTTAGTACAGTCGATAGAAAAAAACTTTGGTTTTGCCATTCACTTGTAAAAGATAAACATACTTACGACTGCATAGATCTACTGGTTTTATATTTAAGCTAAAAAACTCCAAGCGTAATGACGCCAAAAAACAGACCTTGGTTCTACATTTCATTCAAAAAATCAAGTTGGTACAATCGATAGAAAAAAAACTTTGGTTTGCGATTCACTTGTAAAAAGATAAACATACTTACGACTGCATAGATCTACTGGTTTTATATTTAAGCTAAAAAACTCCAAGCGTAATGACGCCAAAAAACAGACCTTGGTTTTACATTTCATTCAAAAAACAAAAAAAAACAGACTGAAGGAAAAAACGTGAGTTTTGTATTTCAATTATAAAACCATGGACAAACTTACGGCAGCATAGATCGCTCTTCGGTAGTTTCCTTCAATCTCGTTTCCCACGATACCTGTTTTCTACAATTGTCACAAAAATCACAAATAGCTTGATTTTAAAGTATTTTTAAACCTAACTAAACCTAACCAAAAAAATACAAAATTATCGTTCTATGCAAAAGCAAATTCTGTAAAAGTTGGATTTTCTGATTTTTTAGCAATAAATACACACTAAATTCGATGCGACGGCTTTCGCTTGAAAGTTGTGGGCAAGGTGGATTTTTGGAGACGGCGGTACCCCGCATAAATCTGCTTTACATTTAAGGTAAAAAAAAACTTAAAACATAATGCCGGCGAAGTAAAGGCCTTGGTTTTACATTTCAATAAAATAACCATAAAAGTACTAACGGCAACATACATCCATTCATTTCAAATTTTAGCCTTGTAACACAAAAAACACATTAGGCACAAAGGAGGTCTAGGTATTTACATTTCACTTTTACAACAAAGCAAACAAAAGCAATAAACGCGGGAAAGAGACCATGTTTTTCCATAGATATTTTTGTTTTATTTTCATTTTGTCTCTCAGAAAGTGCTGACTGAATGAAAGAGATGTACGTAGCATCGTATACGTTTTGGTTTTACACTTTAGTCGAAAAACCAAAAATGTAATAACGCCAGAGATGAAACCATGATTTTATATTTTGATCTAGAAACCAAGAGTGTGGAGACAGAAGACTAGCTCATGTCTGCACATTACATAAATAAAACTTTCGACGCCGATAAGTCAAACCCAAATCGAGTCCCCAAGCACGACGTTCAAGTCGATTTTTTAATATCTTTATATGTATATTATAAATAAAAGTTGTCATTTTAAGCTTGAGAAATTACATAAAGTCAATGAAAGAATTCATTTAATTACATAAAGTCAATGCATTTAATTGTAAACAATTGTAAACAATATGTTCCTGCTTACATTTTATGTTGTTGTCACCTACAAGTTTTCTTGTGAAATAAATTTGGCTAATCTAATCTAATTCACGTTTAAATTACTTATACTACAAGTCTTATTAATTTGAGCATTTGAAATTTTATTAACGGAACAACACAGTACAAAAATTTGGCCAAATTCAAATTTGTCTTACATCCTTGTAATTCCTTAATAAAAAAAACCGTGATAAGGGAACGTAAACGTTAGCTTGTCCTAAATATTAGAGTATCTTAATTGGAGATTTAAACAAAAATTATATCTAAAGTGATTTTGAAAAATTTATAAAGTCTTGCACCAATAATCTTTTGAAATATTCAATCTTTTGATTAAACTCATCACAAATTTGCGTTTCTTCCTCAAAGTTTTTAAATACAATACGTACACTTGATATTGTTGTTATAATGTGCCGATCCAATTTCATCAACTTTCGTTCCCCAAAACATATGGTTTTCGATAGATATTTTGATACATTTTTCATTTTGTGATAGTTGTCAATGTCCTTGAAATTCTTCGCAAACGAAAGTGTATACTTGGTTGAGTAATTTGATATAATATCAACTTCTAAAACAGAGAATATAGTCAAACAATTTATACTATTTTGTTAAATTTCATCTATTACTATTACCTATTATGATTGAAACTCCGTTTTGCCTCCGAAACCAGCTTCTAAGCCAATTGATAAAACTCATGATCAAAGAAACTTACATTTAATAAACCAAAATTAAGAAGCAAAATTAAACTTCTACCCAAATAATCTAATTTACATTATATAATTAACAATACTTTTGTAAACTTTGGCTAAACATTGACTCGCCCGGTAAATTAAATTTGATCGAACTCAGACACCCTTTGAATCGCATTTGCAACGTCAAACCTAGGACTTGACTTGCGAAAATGATTAAAGACGTTTTGGGCAAATGGGTTTTCAAAATGTAAAGGTGGACTCTTCTCTTTAATCCTCCATTCTGGCAAAACTGGAAGGTTGTAGTTTTCGAGCTGAATTGATGAGCTACAGTTTTCATTAGCTACAGATTTTTCCTTGATGTATTCACATTTAACATGCAGAAACAAAACCGTAAAAGCTTTTTTAACTGTAATCATTGCATTTTGATCCAAACTCTTTCCAAATTGTTGAATATCCGTCATTATCGCGTGGCAAACGCGGATTAGTAGCAGTTCCATTACAAATTGATTTTCAAACAAAGCTGCTCGCTGCATTTGAATGCACAAGCAAGAGCGCAGGGTCGCTAGTCTTTCGTGTCCAGCATTAGTAAAAAGCGGTAGACTCGTCATAAATTCCGGAGTTACTACTTCAAATAGTCCAACTTTTTCATTTTCGGCCCGTTTAAGATTCTGGTGCGACTCACAACATATAAAATAGGACACAAGCATAAAAACACAGTTTTTTTGACATTCTATTGACAGTTCAACTTGCGAAACAGAATTTGTGTAAAACTGAAATTCTAAACTTTGTGGTTCCAATGGCACAAAGCCCAACTCAATCAGTTTTTTGCAATATTCCATTACAATAGGATCATACATTAAATTCTTTAGCCGCCGGTGAATGCTTAAATTTAATTTCGAATCCAATTTTCTTATTTGCGTACAATACGACTCAAAATCTTCGTCAGATAAATCCTCAAATTCTTTTGAATTCGCTTCAGTCGGTTCTTCCTTAACATTGAGATCATTACTGACAAATCCGGTTTGTTCCAAGGAATCGAGCATTTTACTGGCCATTTGTTCCCATTCCGTGTCTTCCATCTATCATTTCCGAAAATTAGATTGTTAATATTTAAACCAAAATGCACAAATAAATTATCATTTAATAAACTTAATCACTCCCACTTAATCACTCACAGAATATAAAGTTTTAATGTTACTGACCTTAAGCTTTTGATGTGGAAACAAATCCAGTGTTTTATACTTCCAATATATTCATATATTTTGCCCAGGAAAACATGAGAAGAGAGCTGTCAACTTTTCAATTAAAGACAAAAAAGAACTATTAGAATAAATATCTATAATAGTGCAAAATTAGTAAATTGTATAAGCAACATTTTTTTGGATACCAACATTTATAAATTAAAAAACTGAAAAAAAAGAAACATTAGATATTGTTGGCCAAATGTGCATTAAAATCACGGTTAGAAACAATACCTACTAAAAACGAAAGACATAAAGTACTGTGACGTAGTGATGTAATGCGCCAAATTTAATTTTTATGTTTGGGGAATATTTCATTACGCAACGCATTACGATACATCAAAACTTCAACGGTCGATCTTATAAAACTGATGATGTTGATCATTTTTATGCTTTACATATATAAGAATGTCTGAGGCCATCGAAATGTCTCAGTCTCGCGCTGCTCAATTTTTTTCATGAAATTCCTCTACATGAAAAGTCACAGTGCGTCACAATTTAACCGACAATTTTACAAAATCGATGTTGATGATGATGATGATCGTTTTTAGTATGTATCCTTTCTTACCGTGATTAAAATTATAATAATTTTATACCCAGGAATCTTGAATAATTACAAATACAATTTGTAAACGATAATCGTAAAAATGGTATGGAGTATCACTTTTTCATAATCAGCAATTGGCAGACCCTGAATAAATCCACTTATTCATTGTTATTGACATTTAAAATTGTTTAAAGTACTGTTTAACAATGTATTGTGGCAAGTAATCCAACTGAATGCATCGATATATAGGGTGAATAAATATACTTAATAAACGTTTTGCCAGATGTGGCAGCAAGTTTTGATATGCCCTGGGTGCACCCGTTTAATCCCGTTAAAACCCGAACCCACTTGAGAGCTTCCGAGACGGGATTTAGTGAATTGTTGTGTGTATAATGTAATGCCTTTCGAGCAGTAAAGTAGAGAGAAATATGCACGTTTAGTTGCCAAACACGCGCTTATATACGGGTGTCTAGTCAGTGTGTAAATACAGGTTCGCGCTTGCCTGAGCAAAAAACGACAGCGGGAAATGTGGGAGGTTTTAACAAATACTACTGTACATTTAAGCTTACCTAGAGTTTTTGCCTGCTTTTTTAATACTGGTTAAATAGGCACTTTCGAGAGCATCTGAAAATATTTCATGCTCTGGGTTTAATCCCTTGTTCATTACTTCTTCACATCTATCCCTGTAGGTAAAGCTGGTTTCAATGTCATTGATTTAACGGTCCAAACTATTAAATAATATCGTCAGTTTTTATTCGTAGTTAGTTTTCCATGGTTCTCCTCACTTCACACTTTCTAAACTCATTACTCCTTTTTGTCCTTTGTGGATTTAGCATTATCCAACATGTATTTCTGCATTTCGTTTCGTAATTCATTAGTTTGGTCTTTTCGTAGAGTTTTTTCTTTTATAATGGCTTTGTCAACATCATATGCAGACTTAAACCCACAAGCCAAACAAGTCCATAAAATGTATTCTAAAAAACCAAAATTTGTAAATATATTTGCTCATCAATTTGAACTTACGCCTGACTGCATTAAAATCAAACTTGATTTATACTGAGAACTTACTAAACAACTTGTCCTGTCTATATATTCCTGACATAGTCTTTTGTTGATTGGTGTACTGTGCGCAAGATCTATGGATTTCAGTATAAATAATAAAAGACAGACTAAAAAAGGTCGTAATAAGATAAGGCACTTACCTGGAAGCGTCCTGCTATCTGATTTTACACTTTCATTTGCACTAATGAATCACTAAAGCTTTTTTGAACACATCGTTCACATCATATCCAGTATAAAATTGGAAATTGTGTTCTTATATTGTACCAATCCATTGCAGGTACAATTTTCTCATCGAGTTTCCCATAGTTTATTTTTGAATCATGTCACGTGAGTCACTGGAGAGGAGAACACTGTTGGAAAGTCTCCGTGCAAAGGGCAATGTGATACATACAGGCAGATGCATTTTGTGTGTACATACACATTTTTACAAAAAAATGATAGAAGACTTGGCCACAGTGTTCTCGTTCCAAAGACACACATGACAAGATTCAAAAGTAAAAAATTGGAAATTCGGTGAGCAAAATGGACTTGCAATAGCTTGTATTGTACAAATAATTATCTTTGCATTTTCTTCAGCATTGCGAAAGAATGCACTTTACGGTGACTATATAAATTTAGTTAATTCAAAAGAAACAAAATGAGATTTAATTAGGTAAAATAAATTTGATTTTTTGTTATAGGTTAGACTAAACCTAATGCTAATAAAAAACATCTGTTTTTTAATGCGGAATCCGGTTGTTCTGTGTTATAAAACAAGTCAGTTTGATTTTTTCCTTGTAGCTAAATTATACTTATTATACAGTGTTTTTATTGCTTACAACTTTTGGTATTTACATTTTAAAATTAACATTCTTATATATATTTTTAATTGCAACAAATTGATTTTTGGCTAAACATTGTTTCGATGAAAAACATTCATTTTTGATTCATAGTCCTACAAATTATCAAGCTGATTAGTGTAAATGTCGTATCGTAGCTTCACCTAATATTTTTTATATTTCTTTGCTTGTCGTCACATTAGGTACAAAAAGATTTTAATCCATATCATTTGAGTTTTGCATCAATTTTGTTTTTGCTCGATGTATAACATTTCTGGTGATTTCTGCTACGCAGTTGGCAGCTTGTATACCCCAAAGAGTATGTTTTAGTTCAGCACCAAGTAGACACTGCACAGCAATTTTGTCTACATTCAATGGCATCTTCTTCTGCAATTGTCTTTCAGTCTTGAAATACAATTTTGATATTCCGAGTATCACATTCGCCAGTTTTCTTTGTCGAGATAAAATTATGAGATTTCGAATGTTTGCTACTACACAATACACCGGTGATGATGACGTATTTGAGTACGCTGTAATTTCTATAAAAAGTAAGGCTTAAATAATATTTGTTTTTAACTAATAAAGCAGATTGAATCAGAAAAAAATTATTAATAAGACTCACTGAGCGTAGCAGTAAAATCTTGACTTGTCCTTATAGTTCTGTTGATCCTTGTGTCACAACGGTTGACTTTACTCCGATATGTATGATGAGCTGTCATTTTAAAATCTAAAACCTACATAAACAAGGTTTCAAGTCTTCAAGCCATGTAACCAGACAGACAACTGAAAGAAACAAGAATAATTCCTGGTTTGAGACTTTTTGAAAATTGATCAACAAGACTTCAAGAAAAAATTCAATGCATATTTGAAAGTTTAAAAGTTAGATGGTTAGCGCATTTATTATTATATTCGTTTGAACCAAAGGTTGTAAATTTCACTTACCGCTGTATAAAACTTGGTGCACTCCAAGAAATATACGTTGTTAGTAGAAGAACAAATTTTATTTTGTTGCAAATCGTTTACAGCATGTAAAATTTTAATTATCATTTAATTTAAAGTTAAAATGACATTCAGATTTTTTATGTATGGTTAGAATAGATGCACATAGCATCGCAACGTGAGTACTATGTGACAAATGGGTATATGCAAACTTGCAAAGTCATAAAGTAGTGTGTAGTTGCTTTTTACTGTTTGGTACGAATGTTATATTAAACCAAGTCCATGCACAACAAAACAAAGGGTTTTTAAATGCCACTTGGCCAAAATTTCAGGTTTATGTTACAAATGGTCAAGGTGTACTTCATATATAACTAAAAGATATTTCAAAACTACATGGTTCACAGCACAAAAATCGCACTAATTGATTTCTATAAATATGGTTTTATCAAAGTGTTTTAGTCAATCAAAAAATTTGCATTTCCCAAACTTGAAACTCTTTTACATTTGTCCATGGAAAATTCGCGATCATCTAATAACTGAACAATGTTGCACACTTGCATTCTGTTACTAGTTTCTTAATTTTGTTCTAAAATCATTAAAAAGAATTACTGTAGGCTAGGGAGAAACATCTACATTTGGTCGCCGAACGCTCGCTTATTATTTGGCTGATCTGACTGCAGTGCGTAAATGCACGTTCACGTTTGACTGAGCAAGAACAGTAGCGAGCAACGTGTGAGGTATTAACAAATGCTACAGTAAACTACTGTAAACAAAAGTCGTCCAATCAGGCTGAAAACCTGGCCTTGTTATATTTTATATTAAACAACAAACCTTGGAGTTTCCAAAAATATGCAACATCACAGCTGACAGCAGTTAGCTTGTCTGAGAAAAGTGTTTACAATTGTCGAAATACCATTTAAACCAGACTAAAGTACATGTACTAGTGTAGATTAACTTTAGTTTCAAGTTTATTCGTTGCTTTTGTGAATAATTTTGCTGTTTCGACTTCAACAAATGTTTTCATTTCAAAATTTATTTTGTATCATAAATTACCAGTGATCAGATGTCAGAAGCCAAATAAATGTGTCAAATGCTTCGCAAATTTATTTTACTTTTCATTATTGTTTTTGTTTATTACACAATTTAAAGCATACTGTAAAAAAATTAAGTTACAATTAAATTTTATGTTACAAGCTAATTAATTGAGTTTAGGTACCTAACCTAAAATTTATTTTATATTGTAAAACTTATTTTATATAAATTATTAACGTATTGTTTTATATTGATACTCGAAACACTAACAAAGATTTTTGGGAAAAGCTTCAAGTTTCTAATCCTAAACCAAGTTCAAAAACTTGGACAGGGACAATTGTGCTACTTTACAAAATATCTGTCAGGTACATTCTCATAGACGTTTCTTAAAAATTTTCGCAAATACTTCTTGTAACCCAATTTGCGTGAAACC
The DNA here is from genome assembly GCA_034699025.1 of Entomobrya cf. arborea Gr-Col-00668. Classification (NCBI taxonomy): domain Eukaryota; kingdom Metazoa; phylum Arthropoda; class Collembola; order Entomobryomorpha; family Entomobryidae; genus Entomobrya; species Entomobrya cf. arborea Gr-Col-00668. The sequence continues at coordinate 30,938 of JAQIWN010000073.1, read as the reverse complement.
AAAAATGCTTCTAGCTTCGGAAGTGTTTTCCATACAACCATTGTTGGAATTCCTCTGGCATATAAACAACGCCATATAATGACATCTATTGGACAATAAAGTCTTTGAGTCATTGAATTTTCATTACTTTTCAAATACTTGCCACTCAAAATTGGATAAATGCACAAATTTTTTAATCCAGTCAAAAGATCTAAAAATTCATAGTTAATTTCTACTGAATCTGTTATTGTCAAAAAAGTAATGAAATCTAGTGGTACGCAGTTTTGAAAATGAAATGAGGTATACAATCCCGACTCAAACGAGTATTCAGTTCGAAGCTCTACTACTGGAATTTTTAGCTCATTTAACACTTCAAAAACGTCATTTATGTCTAATCGAATGCCAACAAAAATAGTTAGTTTTTGAATTTTTATGCTGTTGTCACAAAAAAGAGTTTTAACTAATTTATAAAGTCTAATACAAGATACTACCTTGTACAAGACTACCTCTTTCAAACATGTAAATTTTAACTGAGGAAGAAATATTATAGTGTCCAAGGGTATGCAAATCTTTCTTAAGTTAGAGTGACACAGTAGTACAAGAGCGCTTCCTAGGCTCAAAGGAAATTTAAAATAATTAATGTTTAGTGTACGCAAGCCATCGAGTCTTGGCAAACGTTTGAGAACATATGCTTTGGACACATACTTCAAGTTTCTAATATAATCAGCCCAGCAGAGCCCAGTAATGTTTAAACTACGAATATTAACAAGCTTTACCAACCATGATAAAAACATTTTACATGTTTCGTCATCAACATACTGAAAAAAGGCAGTAAAGTGAGACACATGATGCCCGTAAGCATTCAAAAGTCTATTTACTGCCAAATAGTAACATTGGTTTTGTGCCGTGGCTTCTGGCACCTCCAGCATGAGAGAACTACCAACAAATGGGTTATTTTTATTGCCCAACATGACACGACAAAAATTTTCAATATCCATCAAATTTCGCAAATGTACACAACCTTTCCATAAAAAATCATCTGGCAAATAATTCATCAATTGATTGGTAACAATTCCATCATCGGACGCTGTTGAATTGACTCCAATGTTTGAAAGAAATTTGTCAATCCCAAACTTCCAGCTCTTACACACCATCCGCAAAACCAGTACATCCTTGAAATTGGTGTGTTGCAGCACAAATGGAAAAATCTAAAAACAAAATATATTTTATATTTATATTTTATGTATTCATTCGGAAACTCATTTTGAAATTAAAGCAGACTCTAAAATAGTTAACATTTACCTCTTCAAAAAGCCACATTTCTTTGTCAACTTGCAACAGGTCCTTTATTATTGAATTTGTGTTTTCAAGGGATAGTCGGTCTTGGGGTTGTAGATGCTTCGCAATGTAATTAACAACCTTTAACATTCAAAAAATGCCGATAAACTTTATTCAACAAACAGACTTCAAAATGAATGCGGTAGCTATGATTTATTATAAAAAAAATTTAACTCGACGAGATATTCTTACCTTGACTAAAGATGAAAAAGAAGAAAAAATGTCCATTTTCAAATAGGACAAACCAAAACAAATACTTAAATGTAAAAGCAAAAATACTACCCGTTCGGCCCCTCACTTTTAACAATTTTTTTAAATCAAACGTTGGATAATGTCAATACTAAACTGTAACTTTTTGTATCCAAAACAAATTATACTTGTGCACAAAAATAAACCCCGTTTAGTTACATAAATGTGGAACGAAAACAGCGACTAATTTCAATAAACTTTTCATTTGAAACTTCTTCAAAAGACCAACCATAAAAAGGAAAATATTCAATCGTCTTTCCAAAAATTCCAGAGTTTAAGTACAATACTCCTTCAGGAGTCACCTAGTCAAAGTCAAACACCAAAAAGTTAATATTGCAAGCCAATATTGTAAGCCATAATAAAATGCTGTTCAAATACCTGCGTCTTTGGGATAGCACCATCACTAGTAATAACAAATTGAGTCAAGGAAACATGCCTTATTACAGTTGCAAATAAAGTGTTGGTGAGCTTTGGCATTGCGTCTAAACCTTTCAATTCAAGTTTTCGTAATTCTAGAAAGGAAAAATAAATAAAATAAATATTTAAAAAATCAAAATAAATGTATACTTATAAATGCATTTTTATTAATTAATAAACTAAAGTTTAAAAATTCTTACTTTTAGCACTTAAGCAAATCGGCTCCTCAACATTTGTTCCGACAAAAGCTACATTGCCCAAGGAAGTACAATGATCAATGCAAACTTCCTCCAAATGCAACAGTCTTATCCAAATTTTAGAAATTCCTCTATTTGTTCCTGGCCATTGATTGAGCGTTAGTTTAGAGATGTTAGGTAAAAACAGAGACAACTCGACAATTTTTGGCATGGGTATGTCTAACCCATCAGCCTGTCTACTTTTCAAAACATTTGCATCATAACCAATTTCTAATTCTCGTACATTAAATCGAATACAGCTTCGAAACAAAAATTCTACTAAATGCTTAGTTAAATGTTTTTCATTGTACACATAAACAGCTCCATCCTCAAACCAACTAGTTGTCAACATTTCAAAAGAGTCAACTAAAACCTCAATTTTCTTTAAATTTTTAAAACTGTCAAAATCTAAACGAATCATTTTGATATTGGTACTTGATTGTGATGAAACTACACTAATCTCTTGCAATAATGTCATTTGCATTATTTGGACAAACGGATGAACGTTCAAAAGCGAACAAATATTAGGAACTGGGTTTTCAAATGGATTAACCACTTCCAAAAAACTCGAATTTACATTGTATAAATGTACATCCTTTTCTACTAATTTAGCTAGAAAGTTATTAACTTCATCTGCATTTTCTCGAATCAATTGAGCATCTACTTGGTTCCAACAACACAAATCAAACTTTTTCAACATTGGCAACTGAGATATTAAAAATTCCAACATTTGATTCAGCATGTTTCCAAACTCCATGGACAACAGTCTGGCTTTATCGCACCATATTGTAGTTCCGTACGAAACAAGCGCTTTACAGTTTTGGGGGAAGATCAAACTACAAATAAACGTTTCTTTGTTAAAATTGTCTTCCTTTAGCGAAAACTGCAATTTTTTCAAGTTTTCAAAGATCACGGTATAATCGCACAATTGAGTCACAACTTCAAATTTACTAGCCAAATTGACATCTTTAAGAGCTTTTTTACTTTGGTTCAGCTTCAAATACTCAATTTCAAGACTCTCCAAGTTACTTAATTGTTTGAAAAACGTTCGTTCCTTTTCAGACAAGCACAGTGCAAAAACAGATATACGTAAATGCTTTATTCGCTTTCCATATATAGATAAAAATGTGTCAATGTGTTCATTTTCAAAAAACAGGCTTTCAGAAATGCCATTGTTAATATAAATACGAGAATATGGTATTCCGTTGAGCAGAAAATTGAAAATCGTCGAATTTGTTTCATTTAATTCTACTTCGACGGGGACTGCAGCAGAGTTTTCTCTCAAGTAATCACAGGAAATCAACTTGGCCTCCTTGCAAACTTCGCGCAGTCGAATAACTTCAGTAGTGTCAAGAAACGGGAGAACGTGATTAAAAATCTAAAAAACATGAAAAAATTTCGTACAAACATTATTAAGCAAAAAGTTGCAAGCAAAAATACTTTTTAAGTTGACAGTTTTTTTTATTAAATAAAAACAACTTAAACGTAGACACTTACCACTTCCCTCGGAATCACTTCAAAAAGCATACTGGATATTTGCAATAGAAATATCTCATTTATTGTAACAGAAAAAACTCGTAAAAATCTTTATAGCTTTTACATTGGGGGTTTCTGTTCATATTAATTACCCCGACGGAACATCCAAGAAAAATAAAACACTTGGCTACTTGGTTATCGACTTCTATTGACACTAAGTGTAAGAATGTTATTCCACAAGTACCAAAAATTGGGATTATTAGATGTCAAAACCAAGATTACATTAATAACAGAAATAATTATTTGATTTACCCAATGAGCCAACGAAGCGACATTATATTACCGACAGAAGTGAGATTTTAATTTTACTAATGGGCCAAAAAACACAGTTGTTACAAATGGCTAAGTCGAAATTTGGTTTAACAAATGGACAGAAAAACAAAGGTATCATTGACGGCAATGTTAAGTGCGACTGTGGTCTTACAAATTTAGCAAAAGATTCATTCATTTAGTGTCATTGACCAAAGTTTGACTCACTACAATTTTTTCATCATTTACAGAAAATACTCGTAATCTTTTTTGATCAGCAATGTTAAGCTGAACACTCTTGCAGTAAAACTTAAATGTCAAAATATCTTCAGTTGATTAAACACATGTTTACACCTAGTTCTCACAAAAAAAACAATAAAAACGCTGCAGTTCTTAGCTTATCATCGCTGACCAAATGAATACGATCAAAAAATTGCATTGTTAAAATTATAGTAAGATAAATCAGGCCCGTAATTTATAATGGGAATCAACACCTGACCTAAAATGAGTCTTCAAACGTTTAAGAGTTTGGTAAGTACGTTCATCAATGTGTCTACCTTTATTTCAGACCATTTGTTCCTTGATCGTAAATTCAAATCTATAGTCCAAAGTGTGATCTGCAATACTATTAAACTACTAAATTTGGTGTCATGTCGTCATGCAAATTACAATACTTTTTTAGTATCGAATTATTAGTGCATATAATAAATGAATAAAGTTGAATGCGTAAAGCATCGTTGCATAATGTCGCAACGATGGTGTATTGTGTAAGGACACATCTTTTTTGAGACATCAATTAAACTTAATTTAGGTTAGGTGACAAGCTTTATTCCGACAAAATGATACATATTATAACATAATTTCACATATTGAACTAAAATAACATTACAAATAAAGTTTTTAATTATATATAAAAGGCTCCGTATTTCATATTTTTCAAACAACTTGTTATTTAACATAATCTTTGACATTTTATTCTGCAGCTAGACCTATTTTTTACTATGCATTACATCTTTCATTTATATTATATCAATAAATTACAATAAACATGACAAAAATCATTTAAATTTGTTACTAAGCAATTTCATCGACAAAAATTTCCAATTTCAAATACAAGCAAAAATATTGTTGTTACAAAGTAGTAATAGAGAGAGGAATGAAACAAAAATCTTAACCCACACCAAAATAAATTACCATTTATCAGTAATAATGATACAGTAATTTAAACTTGTAAACAAATGAAATAGTATTAGGTTTTGAGAATTTTTACCGTCGTTTTAATTTCAACGAAAAAATACTCTAGTACGACGTTTCACCCAAATATCTCGTGCATATCGTATTACCACGTCTCTGTTACCAACCTTTTTTTTAATAGCAAAGGTTTTTAAAGAAGGTAACGTTAGCCAAAGGTGAATGTTAGGTTTATCGCCCTTGTACAATGCATTACGAATAGTAACATCAAGTTGTTTCATGCCAGGACTTCCAAGCAAGAATTCAAGTGTTTTTAAATCACCCTCTTCCAAAGATACTGGTCTGACTTGAAAAACTATTAGACGAGGAAAATTAATTAGAAAGTCGTATGTTAGTCCTACTGCATCGCAAATAGACAGTTGAGTCAGACCGTTAATTTTTAATCTTGATTTGAACAAGTTTGTCAACAGAGGAAACTTTAGGTTAGTAGTTGAATTATTTTCAATTTCAAGAGACTGTACACAAAGTGGTCGTAAAATTAATAAGATATCTGCCCAGTCCAATGTAACAAGTACATTAAGTTTTAACTTACTTAATGATAAAGCAGGTGGAATACACATTCGTAAAAAATCATAAAGTACTACTATCGAAATAATATTGCCAATTTCTAAATCAGCCACTTGCGAAAACAATATTTCACTCTTTCCAGTCCATTGGTCAAGAGGAAAATATAATTTTTTAACACAACATTCCAAAGATCGAAATATCTCGTCGTTCATAGCTTTCGGAAGATTTGGCAAATCAAAAACAAGTGTTTCAATGTCAGGACCAAAGTCCAATTTAAATATACTTGTTTGAACTTGCAGTATTTGCAAGATACGTTCACTGTTTTCAGCATTTGGATTAAAAGTTCCTTTAATTCCAAACTTTCTTAAATTTGGGCATTCATTGATCCAATCACGTATGGTTGAATATATCATCAATATATTCTCACTAGTTAACTGAACGTTGAAAGTTATGTACAAAACTTCTCTCCCAAATAGCTCAAACCAACGGGTCCCTTGAAAAATATACTCAAACATATTTTCACAAAAACCAAGTTGGACTTCTATCTCGTTTCCTGGTAAAGGACTAGTAGATGACTTCATTTTTTTCAAATGATTGTTAAAATCTTTACATGTTTTTAAGGTGACCGGGTGAATTCCCAAATGATTTGGTGTAATTGATTCAGCAATTTCATTTTGATCATAAAAAATTGGTCGCTTGGACGGATGGTTCCTCATATAGCTTAATATGCTTTCATTCCAAGTTTTGCAAACTCTTCGCCAAAACAACAATTCTTTTCCTTCAATGATTGCAACTAAACTTGGAACAATCTAAAACAAAATTGAATAAATCATTATTTAAAAATTCAATATTTCAAACAGAAAAAGTTGTATTCAGGATATCAAGTTACCTCAGAAAACAAAAACGCTGACTTTTCAAAATGTAGCAAACCGGAAAACTCACTACAGCATTTATAAAGACGTATTCGGCTATAGATAGGCAATTCACTTACAATTTGAAGCCATAGCTAAAGAAGCAAACAAAAATTTTATTAGGCACAACATAAAAGCTTTTTAAAATGAAATATTATTTAAAAGACTATAGGTGCATACCTCCTCGGGAAGAAGCTCATAAACTCCAGAATACTGGAAAGAATTACGTTTTTGGTCCATGTTGTTCATCGAGTAAAAGGGTTTTCAAAGTGCTCAAATATATGATAAAGTGACTGCTTAATTACTTAAACTTTTCAAAAATAGTCTCAAACACCAAAAAACCAAATATTTTTGTCCAGAACTAAGTTCGATTTATAACTTTTCTATAATAGACATGTTTTTATAAATTCAAAAAATGAATTAGCTTCTTGATTTACCGAGTTACAGCTATTTGTTAAAAACTATTTGTCAATTTTCAATTAGAACTAATAACAGCAACAATAATAACACATGAAGTTTAAGAAATAAATTTTAGTCCGAAAATTCGAATAAACCTTTTTGAAATCCTTCTGTATTGTCTTTTGTCAATTTGTTTAGATGTTGACCGTAGATTTGATGTTTTAATTCCGTTTTTAAGAGCAAGTAGCAGATAAATTGTCACTTAATGTAGACTTATTATTATTATTTGTTTTTTCAACTCCAGCCGGTGCAGTACTTGTTTTAGATATAACAGAATCAATATCGTTTGATGCTCCGTCTACTTTTTTTGTAGCAGTTTTGTCAAGATATTCGCTTACACCATTTTCATCTTCTGATGAATCATCATTAATGGGTCCTGCTAGGTCAAGCTGTTGTTTTATATACTCTTCCCACTAAACATAAATTAAAATTCACATAAGCATATAAATTAAATGGAAATTTCAAATTAAATAAATTGAGGTAATTGAAAACCTACAGAATAAGTTTGATGTACAAGCTTGTCAGCACTTTTCGAATCTTCAACCAAATGCTCACAAAAATTACTACAAAACTTGTTAAAATCAGGTTTATCTATCTTCGAATCTTCTCTTGAATACAATTCCAGCAGCATCAAATGTGAGTTCCAGTCTTCTTCCAAAAATTTTCGTCTTTGTGCTACAGATAGTTTCTCCAAGGTTGCTCTGTATTGGTCTCCCATTTCGCAAACAAACTGTGACAAAAATACAATTAAAGACAACAAATTAAGTCTCCAGGAAGTTTTAAAATCTTTACAAATTAATTTCCAAAACCTAGGCTGTTTTACAAATTTTTGTATTAAATATTTCACACTCAAGCAGTTCGAACAACCAATGTAGACACATTTAAAAATTTAACTTCCTTAAAACTTCTAACAAGATATATTGTTCAAAACACTTGATTTATATTTGGAATTTTCTCATAATTTCAGCGTGCAAAATGTGTTGTGATTCTAAGCATCTTCTGTATGAATACGTCTTAATTGATGAAAATTTCTTTCGTTTATAGTGTCTAGAGCCTGAAAATTTTAAATTAACGTAGTTTGCAAAATAAAAACAATTGCTTGCCTCAAATTTCAAGTAATTTAACCATACTGGCAGAAACAATTTTTTTACGCATAGTCAGCACTTACACAAAAGCAAACTCAAAATTTGTCACCGGTGTATGGAAAAGACTGCGGAAAAGATTAATAAACTATAATGCAAGTCAGAGGTTTTTAATGGGTTTTGGCCTTTATACACTTTCATTTTGAGTGAAACCAACATATAATTTGGAATTGCAACCAACAAAAGATATAAACACAGTAAGATGTCATTAAGATGCTTGCTACATTAAGATAGATTTATTTCGGTCTGGAAACAAATTTCTTGTCAGTGGCAAAATTCTGACTATGCTAGATAGATAGATAGATAGTTTTATTTCCAAATAAATGGGTTGTTAAAAGATAATCAGAAATACATACTTCTGCTCTTCATACTCTAACATCCTAAACAGTATAATGTATTGCCCAAACAGATAATAATTCCTTTAACACAAGGACACAGGCATGACAAGATGTTAAACATTATATTAACTAATATGATCTAGGATACTAAGCAAAATACGTTTTTATCTATTTTGTAACAACAAGTTCTTACAACTATTTACGAATGTACAGTACAGTATTTCTTCTATATTTTTAATTTTTTACAAATTCATTCAATGTATTACAATAGTTCCAAAGCACTGATTACTTGAATAGTACATACAGAGTTAGGTTTTATTGATAATTTTACTCTACTTGGGTTGATATTACTTTTCAGAAACCATTCTTTGAATGGATGATGACTTTGTTTCTTTCACACGAATTAAATGCAATTTCTCTTCTTTCACAAATTGTCAGTAAATCTATTTTCTTCAATACCAAGTGTATGTCACATTTTTTAATACTGAGTCTAATACTAATAAACTAGTGTTAAATATATGCTTCTTATTTATTGTCTCCAATCACTTAGTTTTACAAATTGACCAAAACCAAAAACATTCTGAGCAAAAGACAGATTCGGGAATTTGTGGTAACAAGTCAACCAAAACCTGATCAACGGCAAAATCTAGACTTTGGGTTTACACTTGGTCCCATTCTTGGCAACGTTTTGTACAAACGTAATTTTGTAACCCCTACTTAGAAAGAGAACAGAATAGATTTCTTTATACAAAACATGTATTCGTACATACAGTTTTTACATAACTTTTTTTGAGCTCACATTTTTCGTCCAAAAGTCTTATGTTATGAGATTAAAGGCTATAGTAATTTGGCTTCAGTGCCAGACTTAGCAGCTCTTTTACTTGAACTCCATGAAATTCAATTTTCAAAGGTGACAGGGCTAGAAGAGGTTGGCAATTTACTCCAAGCAAAAAACTACAACCCATTATACAAGTGATACAAATTTAATTTAATGAATTTATTGTTTACAAACTAGCCAAAATGTTCACGGAAATATAATCTTACAACAGTAATAAATACTAATTTTTACAGTTTAAAGATTAAATATTTTAAAGATAAAATTTAAAAAAGTCCTTTAAATAGATATTTGCTCAATTATCTCTAAATTGATTTTCAAATAGTTTACTTCGGAATTACTTGCAACATAACCTTACCTTCAGCTAATGTATACAAAACTTGAATTGCTTCAGTTATAATTATCATGTATTAAATTAACTAACTCCCACAACAATAAGTTAAAAACATAATGACCAAATTAAATATGCGTGGAGAAAAGAAATCCATTTAAAGAATCTACTTTGTACTCGGGTATTGTTTTTTTGTGGCCTGATTGATAGTTTCAAATTGCAGCAATCTTCCAAACGAAATGCATAGTCTGAAAACCCAGAAACAATACATCCTCTAGAACCTAAATAAATAGACATATCCTTCAAAAATAGCTTTAGATTAAAATGTTGACCCACCTATTAAAAGCTTTGCCAAATCTATTAATTTCCTGGTCCGCTTCTAGAGAAAGAGCCGCTAGTTCTCCGAATGCCGTATTCACATCTAAAGTTGTCAGGTCCTCCGATTTCTCATTAAAACAATTTACCGAATGAACAACAGCGGATGGAACTTTCATGGAATTCAGAACCCTGAGTAAAATTGCATATAATCTTAATGTTACAAAGAATTTAAATTAACAAATAAACACCTATAAATGTATTTCAATATGTCAAAAAAATACGTAAAAAATGATGAGCCGTGATTATATAAGGCAATGTTGGACCTGTCCCTTCTAGCTTCAAACAAGCTCATTGCACACTTAATGGCGGTATCCTTGATGGCAACCTCTTGTTGGCTTCCAGAAGAACCAACATTCTAATAAATCAAATTCACAGGAGACTGGTTATAATTGCAATTCATTAATAAATTACTGTTCATTTAGTACTAACAAATTACCTTTTCCAGTACCGTTGGCACTTCCAATGTTGTTGTTGGCGTAGGAAGAGGAAGGAATCGTTTAGATTCATCATAAACCTTTTAAACAAACACAAAAAATAACCTTGCATATATATTTTTAGTTAAATTTTTAAATTTAAAGGTTACATTGTCAGTGACGTTGGATGATTCTTTAGAAAGTTTTTCCATCACTTCCTTGTCATCAGTAACTTCCATATCTTCAATTCCTAAATTAAGACGGTCGTCTCGTAAAATTGGATCAGAATTACTAGTAGCAGCAGCAGTCTTGGTTTGAAGAGTTGTCTCCGAGCTTTCCTTATCACTACTGGCAACTGGACATCCAGCACAGCCAGATTTATGCTCCATCGCATCATTTTTGACATTTTCTAACACGTCTATATTGACAGATCCACTGGTGGCTGAATCAAGTGTTTCAAGATTATTTCCTCCTTTAGTAAATAGCAAAGGTTTGACAAGAGCTACATTCTCAACGAGTTTTCCATCCAAATTCCTATCAAGTTGTTTGTCAGTAGCAACCTAAGTAATTTACATATGTAAAGAGTTGTTCCACATTCTTTAATAATGTTTATAAAATCCAATTTGTTACCAAATATATATAAGTTGACTTACCTGCACATGATTTAAAGTTGAAGAGACAGATTTTAAACATTTCACAGATTTCCTTCGGTTAATCAAGTAAGGCATGGCTTCTAAATAACTTTGAAAAGATGAAACGTTATGATTCCAATGAAAGAACGGATCAAATAGCTACAAAAAGAAATACTGAAAATTAGGACCGGATCAGGATACATGTCTAATTTGTGAAGTAAAACTTTAACGATGCCACTAAATTTTCTAATATGAAAAGTTAAGTTTAAAAAAATATATAACCGGCAATTTCAAAGTTTTTACATTAGTATGCTGGAAAAAAAAATTCTCCCAAAATGTTTGATCACTTATGTCGTCAGAGCAAACTGTCGAATTTTGGATAATTTTGTTTAATATTTTGAGTCTTTTCCCTTCATCCGAAACATAAATAATCTGAAATATACACAAATCGTTTGAAATTAGCTTTAAAGTAAAAAATATATTATCTTCAGAAAATACCTTATTTCTTTTATTCGAATACTTACTTGAGCATTATGTAGTGTGACTTTATATGTCTCTTTTGGAATTCCAAGCTTTAGGTACTGCCCCCAAAATTCCTCTCGAAAAAATGTTTTCAACTCATTCCATGTTTTTCCCCGCAAAACCTGTAGCAGATCAAGGGTTGCTTTTTATTTTCTTTTAAAACCCCCAAAATCTAATTTTTATCTTACCTTTTTCTCAGCCAAAGTTTTCCAAAACCTATCGTCGTTGATGGGATATCTACGGATTGTTTTTTCACGGTTGATAAACATCATCATGAAATAAGCTAAGCCACTATTTGTGACAATAGGTTGAATTTGGTTTGACATTTCAACTCATAGAAAAAAACTTTTAGCAGCAATGCACACAAATTTCACAAAAACATCGTTTAAATCTAAAAGTACCAAATAAATTATACTTTTTGACTAACCTTTGAAATACATAAAAAAGTTTATAACGGTATTTATAGCTACTATATTTAACGCAAAATAATCAATGTTGTATTGAGAAAACCAGAGCAGCAGTTTATGCACAAACCTTAACATCCCATTCTACATTTAAACAATCCATAATGAACTATTGTGAAAAAAATTGACATCGACAAAGTTTCGGTTAAAAAATCCAAGTTATAGTGCATAAAGCAACAAAGAAAATTTGGAATGTTTTTATGAGAGCAATTTCATTTTAACTAAAAATGATTTAAATTCAAATTCGTAACGTTAAACTTTGAGAAACTATATTGTTCGGCAAGGGGTTTGTGAAATAATCTGAATATACAGATTCCGCATTGATATCTGTGACTACGGTAGTCTCAGATATCTGCCCCACAATACATGCATACATACATATTGTTCAGTAATATTTGGTGCACTAGTTTTAACTGCAACACTGAAATACTTTCTAGCTTCAACAATAACACATTAAAATTACTTCAATTCAGCTAAAGGTCATGCATCGGTATGAACCTCATATAATATATTGTTTACGGAGCAAAAAAAAAGAGTGGCACGAAAAATACACAAAATTAACGAGCATTCAACAGAGTTGTTAGTGCATTTTTTGTTTGTTATTTGTAAATAGTGCCTTATTGGTAAAAACAACTCACATGACATGATTCCTCAAATTTAAATCTATAATTCTATGTCTTTCAGAAATTTTTACGTAATCTGTAGTCCATGGTCTGTTAAAGTTTATTACTGCAATGCACTTTAATGATAAACAAGCATTTAAAATCAAACAAAAGTTTGTCAATTATCATTTTCAAATGTTAGTTAGGATGTTTTTGTGTAAGTTTAGGGTGATAGAATGTCGTGTAGTGTGAGCAGAATTTTTTCAATAAAATCGGCGAAAGACCCTAAGACAGTTTGCAATTTTTACAACAGCATGTAGATAAAGTTATACGTTTAGCACTGATTTGTATGACGTTAAAGTTCAATGTTCCAATTTGTAGAGTCAACATGTTTTTAGTTTTATTGATCATTTGTGACCATATGTGTAGTGGTTTCATGCGTAGTGCTTACGTTTGTTTTGCTTCTTCTGACCATATACGAAGTGTTAATGTGTACGGAGTAGTTAGCTACATGAGTAATTAACTGTATAGTCCCAACTATGGATTAACGAAAGGACTTAAATAAAGTCAAAATGCACGTTATTAAATTTCTTAAAACCACATAAAAATCCGCTTCATTCAAACTTCTCGCAATCAGTATGAGATGAATTAAATTGTATGTTGCCAGGTTTAATAAAGCCAGTACAAAATTTTTTAGGTACTTGCACATGCTACTCAAAAAAGGTACAGCCAAGAAAAATAAATCAATAAAAAATTGTAACATTAAAAATTCACAACTGCAATACTTTTATTCGAGTATCTATCCTTTAAACAGTTTTTACAATCATTTAGCTGCTACATCATATCATTATCATTACTTAAAAGCGAACAATCATTATAGTCATGTCAAGTTTCTAAAAATTGATTATTGTTGACAATGCTACATATTAGTTTAAATTCATTTATAACCAGTTGAATTCAATCAAACAAAACACTACTGTCCATTAGTATTAAAATTTATAGTCCACAACTAATATGACTACAATTCCAAATTTAATACTGTCAAATATAATACTATAATGTCATTATTGCATCAAAAACAATTAAATGCAATAAGCTACTCAATAAAATGTTGACCGAAATCCAAGACTCAAGTTTTGAAATTCCAGATCACTCAACAGCTCAAAATGATGATATGTTAAAACAAGGAATACAAATATATTCACAACACAATATACCTCATCTCACTACCGCTTGCTTGCACTTTATTATGAATAAATCAAGCTCTTGTTAAACATCAACTTCATGGATAACCACAATTACAATTTTGTACACAAATACAGCAACCAAATTTGAACACTTTCCATCATCATTATTTTAACAAACTGAATCACAATATTTTACAACACGTAAGTAGCATTAAATGTTGTTTTCATGCAAGTTCCCTGATTTTTCTTCATTTTTACGTTCTTCATGTTGTTCAGAAGTTGCTAATGAGTTTACTTCTTCCATCGGTTTTGTAAGTTGAAGCTGCAAATCTTCAATTATGTTCTGGTCCAGTAACAAGATGTTACAAAGTTCACGATTTTTTTCTTCAACCCGTTCCATTTCGTTAAGCACTCTTAGCTTTTCAAGCTCCAACACAAAGTTTTGCTGACGCACTGTTAAAAATGCAAAAAAATATAACTTGTTAGGTATAAAACACGCATTAATTTGTTACATATAATCCAAATTTTGATACAAGATTTTATGACCAACTAAGCTTACACAATTCCAGCTCTGTTTCAAAAGCGAGGTCGTCCTCCGCATCTTCAGTTTCAGAATCAGATGTTTCATCAGTAACTGCGATATAAATATAATAGAAAATCTTTTGGGGTAAACCGACTTAAGACATATTTCTTATATTATTGTTTTATATTATGTAAACTAAATAGAATCCAACTTTTATAATACGCAATTATTACCATCGCCATCAGAATCCATCTCGAGTTCCAGATTGTTCAATTTGGGGACCTTGGGTGGATTTGGACACATTTTTTAAACTCGCGAATAATAAATTTTTTAACAATGCGAAATTTTCAAAAAAAAATCCTCAATTAAGTAGTATAATAAACAGTTATTAAGGTTTCACTGAGCAACCCTAAAATCTTTATCTTATTTCCTGAGATATAAGCTGTATATTATATGAAGTCATTTATGAGCCCTTTTTGGGAGTTAAATTATTGCACATATAATAAAGTAGTACTATTTATAGATCGAAAAATTAATTTTCAGTCAAATTTACAACATGGAAAAATATGGAATACTCTTAATAATTGTTACTACTATATCCTGACCACGAGGTTAAAAGTATGTGACACTCAGTTTGAAGGGTAATAAGAAGTAAGTCGGTACAAGCCGGTTTTACCTAGGCGGTACAGGGTTTTCAGATTGTATAAATTAAATAAATAATGAGAATGTGTTTCAACAGTAATCTCGCAACAAATCATCAACAGAAATAATTTTTTAGGTACTTATAAATATATATACACAAATATTTGGATTTTTGCACGATAAAAATACATGAATGTATTTGCAACAATATTTATTTAGATAAAGATTGTAGAATAATGCTCAGATAATTTGATAAATTCATTTTTATGATCAAGCAGCCTACATTTTGAGTAAACGAAATTTTATTTAGCATCGCCCGACCATTCAACAAAAGGATCACCTCCAGGGCATTTGTTTCTTCTAAGCAAATATCAAAATTAAAAATGTAGACCTTTTAAAACTCCAATTCGTAATGCTAGTATTGGATTGCAAAGATTAAATTTTAAAATTACATTAATCAAAAATCTATTAACAGTTCATTTTTCAACTTAAATATAGTTATAATATTAACAACTAAATGCACTAGTAACAATAGATATTGGTTGGAAAAAATTCATTTCAAACTTCATACAATAAAACAACGTGGTAGTTGGAAAATGCTTATTATAACAACCATTTTGAAAACATACTTAAAAGTCTCGTACCTACTTATTTACTTGCACAAATACTTAAACTTTCTTACATAAACACATTTCTTGGTACATAAATATTATTGTTATATCATATCGATTCAAAAATACTAAAATGTCTACTAAAACCCAACAAATTCACGAAGCTCGTTACTAGCATCTTCATATAAGATTTTGATTTCATCAAATTTTTGTTGCAGCTTCCCGAAAAGAGTTTTTGTATCCTGCAATTCTCTATGCAAAAAGAAGGATTTTTTGAGACCATTACTGAGACCATTCAACAATTTAAAAATAAGCCTACATTAGTTTACAGTGTAATTTTTGAAAACTTACTTGGACAGAATTTCATTTTCGCTCTTTAAAATCAACGTGTTTTGAATGCAACACTCATTTCGTCCTTCTAGCTCAGTGTGGGGTAGTTCGAAATTCAAAACCTTTTCGGCGCTGCAAACATTAATACACACAACAAAACGCCTTGTATTTAAAACTGGATTTAAATTAGACATAAATAATTCAATTTTTGAAGATTTATACCTCTTAATACGTTTCAAACAATTTTCCAACGATTTGTTTCTGGCAACCAAATTGTCGTGGAGACTTTTGTATCGGTCGTTTTTCTCGCAAAGCTTAATCCATACTTTTGTAGAGTCATCAAGCTTTTTGTACTTCTGTTCTAGATGCTTGAGTTCATTCCTAAAAATATAAAGTCAAAACAAATTAATTTTAAATATATGTTTCAATATTAAATAGTACAACAGTGCCATACCGTAAATTCTCCAAATGCTCATCTTTCAATTTGTTTTCTCCTCGGATCTTCTTCAAAGAGGAACTAAGTTCTTTTATGATAGGACTTAGGTCTTCAAAGCTTTGTACACTTTCCGTAGAGGTCTGGTCGCACATTGTCGGATATAAAGACACAATATTCGAAGTCGTAATAGTAGTACGACAACATGGGCAATAGCTAGCACCTTGTGAACCTTGACTGCATTAATAAACACGTTCTTAAACTTAAATAAGTTGCATCAAGCAATTCAATATAAAAAATCCAAATGTTTATTTTCAACCTTACCTAATCCATTTATTCAAACAATCTAAATGAAACACGTGACCACACTGCCCAGCTACTATCTTAGACTCCTCTCCACGTGCTAGACCATCTCTACAGATTGGACAAACTAAAGCCATGGTAACTATATTTATACTTGTAAAACCACCCAGTAAATTTTTGCAAGCCCAGTCTTCAATCTAGTTTAGTATTTAGCAAGACTATATATCAACAGATTTTTCGCAAAAGTAATCATAGCCTATTCCAGAAGTCTTGTACTAAATTCCAATTTTAAATTGGGATTACAATGAGGCAAAATATTTATTGTAGGTATCAAAACAGAAACTTTCCTTTCTGCTAAACCACCAATTTTAGCCTCTCCCTTTTCACTCAACATTAAATAACTAGTGTCTTGGTATGGAAAAGTTTTTCCGTCAAAACTGCTATCTTTTTTCAAACCTCCAAAAATAACAGACCGTGTTTCAATATCTTGCAATGTGTATATTCTGGCTCGTTTACAAAATGCTACTGCTCTTTGAAAGTCGTTTATAATGTTTTGACTGGGACAAAGCAAATCTTTCATGCACTGTTCTGTAACTACAGGCAAATCATATTGAAAAGCTACTTCGACGCCAAGTTTTAATGGGTCCAATGCTTCCGGATTATATTTAGGATTCCCAGATACCCAGTTAATATAATCTTTAGAGTCCTGTAATTAATCATAAAAATCGAATTATTAAACTTGCTTTAATGTTGAAGTTATTAAATTTATTTTCAAAACTTACTCTAATTTTTTTAAACCTTTGAGGTGATTTTTTCTTTTCAGACTTTACCAACATGCAAACAAATTCATAAAATTTGATTTCGTTCCGTAAGACCGTCAAAACATTTCTGTTTTTCAAATCTTTAAAACACTCTTGAATAATTTTGTCACCTGCTACAGTTTTTGCTATAAAATTTTTGTTAACGGCTTTTGGATTAAAGTTTTCATTCTTTGGTAAAGGAGAGCAACATGATAAATCTGAATAACTTGATAAAAAACATTCACAAGTGGGGTCCAAACAATCAGATGAATTTGAGCTACTACTTGAAGAACTAGAATCACTTGATGAACTAGATTCACTGCTTTCTGATAACGTTTCTATTTTTGATTTTCGCTTGGTATTTCTAAGTTGCTTTTTGGGTTTTGTATTTTCAGATAATGGTGGTAAGTGCTGGCATTTAGCTTTGTGTTCTGAAATAAATTTCAGTCTTCGAATCGCAAGTTCGATGTTAACATTTCTGTGCTCTTTTAAATCAAAATCTTCCGGAAAAAATTCAGAAATTTCAAATATTTTTGAAGACACTGTTAGTATTGGGAGAGAGCTTTTACTTACTGCTGGTTGCCAGCTTGTTTTATCTTGCCTGTTTACTTCTGCAGTGTTATCATAAATGAGAACTTTTCCAGCCTCAATATCTTCAATATTTATTACATCTACAGCAGGATCAAAAGGACCGTTCTTAACCGCTAAATGAAATATATCTTCTTCCAAAAGTTTAATATCCCGTAAAAAATCCTCTAGACATTTTAATTCGTCAGAAAAATATAACTTTGTAATGTTTGAAGCACAATCGCAAAAATTTTCAAAGTCTTCTTCGGTACCCTCAAAATGAGCTAATTCTTGATGACAAGACCTTAAAAGGTCGTGCCGAAAATGTCCTTTATGGTGCACCACGTAGCTCATATCTAGTACTTTTAACTTCGAATAATTGATCGGAACGAATTTTGTGTATTTTTCATACTCAAAACTTTGGCATCGAACACATTAAATTTGTATCTAGCTTACATTCACTCTATCCTTAGTAATTTCAATGTAGTAGAATATTTACCGTCTCTACCAACTAAAATCTTCTACAGCAAATTAAACTAAAACAACTCGACAACAAAGCAGCAAGCAAACGTCTTGCTTGACAACTTACAGGGCAAAGATCCCAATTGTTTAACGAGTTGGGACTAGATGTTATGATTAAAATAATCTGTTCATTCTGGTCGTAAATCTGTCTTTATTTTTTTTATGTGAAACGGCCATTACTATTTTAAAGTTATAATTAATATAAGCCCACCCTGCGCTCTATTAGCACGCTACAGACAGAAAAGTCATCCGTACCTTGCATCCTCCTCAAACTTTCTCTTTTTCTCGAACGCCTGCTTATGCAAGCACCGATAGCGCGTTGCCGGCTTTAATTATTTCTAAATTTAAAATAGTAAATGATGGTTTGACATAAAAATGAAAACAGATTTGTGATAAGAATGAACAGGGCATTCGTTTAGTGATAATCGCTAGTCTCAACTCATTAAACAGTTGGGATCGTTACCCTGTTAGTCTAGAAACAACGGCTTCACTAACGACAAACCAGTAAGCTTTGTTTTGCCCATAGGCATAAAAGCTTCGGACATTGGAGGTGGATTCTATAAAAACTTCAGCAAATAATCAGCAAAAGTTGATTCAGGAAAACCCCCTAGTGAATTACAACAAAATACTACTTCGGCATACTATATAAATACTGCATTGAAGCATTCAAAATAAAATGATCATGATCATTGCCCAAGCACCCAAACATCGAAAGTTGTCACAAGTCTTAAACAGCCATTAGCAGTCTTGAACAAATTGTTTATTTAAACGTGTGCATTGTGTGTTGGCCTTGTCGTAATTAAATGGAATTCAAATGCTTATGGCACACAATGAAATGATCAGCTAACGTCGAGTAGCATTTTTAGTTTTATAACTAGTTTATCCTCAAACCATTATCTCGCCCAAATTGTACATTCTATATATAATGAACAAACATGCAGATTATGCAGATGAAGGCTGATATAGCAAAAAAATTGTCAGAGTGACAAACTGACAAATAAAACTAAACAATTTCAACAAGTATATATATGCACCTTTTTATGTATTCGTGTATTTCAACTTTTTAGTTGATTTATCCATTACGAAACTTGTAGCAGCTCTCAATAAAATTAGATCTAAATTTAGAACATTTGATGAATAATATTTATTTTTCACAGGTTAAATTCATTATAACAGTTGATTGTTTGCTTATAATAATCTCCAAAATTAAGTAAAATACACATCGCACTCCAGGAATAAACCATTTTCCCAATTCGATTCTTGCGATGAAAAAATGTATAAAAGCAATTTCATGATAAAGCATTTAAATTTAGGCTTCATATACACTAAAATCTAGTAACTACATTTAAAAACTCGAATTATATATAACACGCTCATACCTAAATTTGCTGTTAAAAATTCATTTTCGAGTTTCAGTAATATTCACTACAGCTAATTAAAAGCAACACAATTTAAAACAAAAGATAAACCAAAGTAATGCGGTTAAATTGATTCGAATACACGCAAAAATCATCCATTAGGAAAGGAATTGTGTTAACTTAAATCTTTAAAACATTAACACTTCCATTGAAACCATAGTTTACATTAATTAGGATCAATGTTGTCGGCCAAAATTGTGTTCAAAAAGTCAAAATTTGATGGTATCTCATCCGATATAGGCGCCATGCCGTCAAATGATCCACTGTTGTTAAATGCTATCAAATCGTCAAACTTCTTGGTCAAATCGTCCCCGACATCAGCTGGAAAACTTTCAGTGCTAAAGTCATTATCGATCTGCTCATTCAAGATTCCCAATGGTTGTTCAACCGATCTAGGTAAAGTATTTGTATCATTATTGGAGCCCAAATTTCCGGAAAATTCTTCTGCCTTTGCACAAAAACTAGAACAGCTGGGTACATTTTTCAGAAATTCATCCACCGGCGTCATATTTACGTCATTTGTTCCTGCAGATGCGTTGGATATATCCAAATCCGAATGTTTTGCTTTTACGACATAATCAACCTGACGGGGGCTGATGGCAGTTTCTTTGTAGTTAATCTTCACAGCTTCCATAGCCATATACCTAATAGTATCTTCATGATATGTCTCCTGCAAAAATGTGTGAATTAAAGTTTTTAAAAATCAGCACATTACATTTGCATTTTGCATACATTTTTTTATAAACCCTAAAATAAGTAATTACAAATTTACCTCCCTTGCAGTAGGCCTAGAGGCCTTTGATTTTAACACAGAGTCAACGAGCTCACCAATTATTTTCACAAACGCACGATAAGTGCATGACGGTGGCAAAATATTCTTATCGCGGTGTTGTTGATACATATATCGCATCATATCTACAGTTTCCAAGTCATCGGAATACCGGACTTTATAAAAGTCTTCAGTCGCACAATCTTTGGATATTAAATTACAAAGGGTAATTTGTCTCAATGTCAAATTCGCGAGTTCCTCAGCTCCGGCCACTAAAGCTTTTTTAGAGTTGAATAAAGCGTCAGCTTTTTTGCCAACCTCTATTGCAAGAGACCTCATAAGTTGCACTTCATCAGTATCTTTCGATTGTAAATCATTTAAAAAATCTACAAAAAAATTTAACAATAACATTAGTAACAACTATGTAGTTTTCTATGATAGTTTTATTAAAAAACAAAATTGTGTACCTTTATCGTCCAAAAATACATCAGGAGCACCAGGTAAAATTGCGTGAATAGGGGGCATAAATTTTGCTGACACAAATTCCTGTTGGTTCATTGACAGATAGGTGTGTATTGGATTCTTGAAGAAATTTTCAAAGTGCAAAAACACATTGGGAATATGTGATCTCCAAACAGTTTTAAAATTTGACAACGTCCGCTCATTTAACAGCCCTCGTACAGCTGGACGCTCAACTAATTGTTTTTCCAAAAAAAAAAAATTGTTAACACTTAAATAACACTTACCAAAAGCATTCAGAATAATGTAGCTCGTGAGCCAAGTCATTAAATATCTTGCCTTGTCCTTATCAGACATTTTTGCAGTACTTTCTGGATACGAGTTTCCACTGACAACTGCATAATAGAGATTAACAGTGTTGGTCTGGGAGTTTGACGCAAATTTAGCAACATGTTTGGCTAACGTTAAGGCGTTCTCATTGGTTTTTGCTTGGACCAATTTAGTTAAACTCCTTGCGTCATGAACCGTAGCAAAAGACTTGTTAATAACATCAGGGGGAAGCACTAGGGTGGCATCAATAATTGCTTTCACAGTGTCTTCACCCCTTCCGTGTGAACTCTTCTTGTTAATTTTGAACAAGAGGTCATAAATTAACCCCAAACTACTAGCAGTCCAGACCTTTGGAATATTGTGTAGCGTCAAAAGATGGCCTGTTCAAAATATTTAAAAGTGTATAATAAAAACTGAAAAATTTTAACCATAGAAATTTACTGGTTTTAAATTTTCAACTAACCAGAGTCATCTTGAGGTTGCGTGACAGCAAAGCTGCTTTCAGCATGGTCATCATCTTTGTAGGCGCTGTAGTATGCAGTAGGCTTTGGAAGAATTCTAGGAGCCTTTTGGTTATTTTTTGAATCTGGCATCAGTTTTTTGGGGGTTAATACTGGCTTTGACGATTTCTTGTTACTAACAGCTCCCACTTTTTTCCTCTTATTGCTAGTTTGTGAATCCATCCTTCGTCTGGGTCCTTAAAAAAGAGTAACTATAAAATCCCGACTTTTATGAAATATACTTTAAATTGATAATATTTACCTAAGGGAATACAAGAATTTACCACAAACGCCTCAACGACCATAAACAATTAGTAAGGAAATGTGCAAACCACTCAAAAGTTAGAACAAGAGCTTGGTTCTCCAAAGAGCTCATTCACTAGGACGTTGAAGCTAAAAAATTTAAAAATTAGTATTTATTTAGTGATAATGTCAAAAAATTTGCAGAAAAGCAGATCTGCGCTCAGCAGTTAAATTGTTTAACTGATTGCAATAAGACTACTTTTAGCAGATTATATAATGCAAAAGCTATAAAATAAGAACTGCAAACATTAGGGCTACCGCAATGCATGAGAAAAGTTATACATTATTATGCAGTTTTTGATGCTGATTTATAAAATATATCATTGTACCAAATTTATAACTTTTTAATTTTTAAATTTGTTTGTAATCACCATTAAAAACTACACAAGAATCTATAAAGTTCATTTAAAATTTCCCAAATGCATTGTGGTAGTTCCATTGAATCCTAATCCCGTCCGCTAACTGCTAACTCTGTCTAGTAATGAAAACAGTCAGATGTAAAATAACAAAATAAACCTGGCGCATTTAAATCAGACAATTTGCCAATTACAAAAAAATATTCTGACTGAAAAGCTAATGGTTTAGTTATCATAATCGTTGAAGCAAAACACAAACACACTGACCCCAAAATTTAAGCATGTTCAAAGCTAAACTGACTAATTCTTAAATTTTTGTCCCATCGACTACAAACTAAAATATAGGTTTTATTAAACAACATTCAGCTGAAAGTGGATCTAAAAATCTAAAGCTTATGATTCTACTAGCTAACTGAATTAAGGTGTTTTTGCAAACGAGATCAAAATGCAATTATTTATGTCCAGGTTAAAAAATCCAGCACTATAATATCACAATACCATTCGAGCTACTTGTGTACTAAACTTGGATTCATGTATCTGTACTGACATGTTGCCAATAACATACCGACTTGAAATACTTCTAGAAACCCAGAAACTATCTTTAAAGCAACTCCATAGAATTCACTAAATAAAAAACGCAAAAACTGTCACTCACAGCAAACAAACAAATTTAATCGTACAGGCACTAGCTAATTATTGAGCAATTTTAACACCGTTGGTACTAAACGTTAGTAACAGCAGTAGAATAATATCTGGACGCTTACTGTTGGTTAAAGATCTAACTTATTTTTTACACCTACAATACTTTAAGAACAGCATAAAAGCAAAGTAAATGCTGCAGATTTTTATGCATGGTCTAAAGTGATAATAAAATTTACCCCGTCATGTCATAATTATGCTTTTTGTTGGAGACTTATGTGGAGGATTCTCTTTATAACGTTATAGGACTAAAATTGTTGATCTACTTTGGCTTGCTTTGATTTACTGTAAATTTGATAAATGTCAACAACTATAATGAGTTTTGTTTCCAAGTATGTATTGAAACGCGTAACTAGAATATACCTCCAAAATTTCTGATGCGTAAGTGCCAGTCGCTGAAAGACATGTTGTTAGCGTAAAATATAGGACGGTTTGTGTTGGTAAATTTGCAGTAAATTTGTCTTAAACTTTTCCTTTATCCTTTAAAGCTAGGCCTTTATTTATAATAATGCTATGTCTAAAAAACAAAGACAAAAAGCCAAACTTCTTTAGGTAGTGTCGTTATGTAAAATGCATAAAGAACTATTTGGCTTTGCACCAAGTTAAGTTATCATTGATCTATCAATCACTAAACTTCAATCGATTGAAGACAAGAGAGAATGAGAACAAGATCAAGAGAAAATTAATATTTTGTTTTGAAGGGGAACATTGCATGACAAACTAAAAGAATCCCAGAGTATGCAAAAGGATCTGTTAACAGCTGCATGTGGTTTAAGCTGCAAAATTACGAAAGAATAATATGCATGGTAACCGTGAATTTTTCAGGCTATTTTAATGCTAACAAAAAGATCATTAACAAATGGGAGTTTTATGATTTATAATAATTATAATTCTATAATTAGCACTTAGAAAACAACAAGACTTATTATTTAAATTTTTATTTCACCCCAACACAATGTTTTACAATACATGATTTGTAATAAGACATAATCATTAAACACTATAGCGATAGTCACGGTAATGGGTCGCGCCAGGGTCGTCGTCATTCGAACCATCATGGTGGATATGGATCATCAAACAGAACATCATCCCGATCCAGACAAGAATATGAAAGAAGGAAACAGAGGGAAGCAGAACAAGAAGATCTATTTAAAAAGCAGGAAAAGGAACGCAGAGCTCAATATGAAGCGAGAAGACAGCAAGAAAGAGAAAAGGCTTCGTTTTTCAAAAAACAGGAAGAGGAACGTAGAGCTGAGTATGAAGCCGGAAGGCAGCAAGAGCGGGAACACGCAGCGTTTTTAAAAAAACAACAAGAACGACAAGCAGAGTATCATCGAAAACGACAGCAAGAGAGAGAGCAAGCAGCATTTTTAAAGCAACAGGAAGAGGAGGCAAAAGAGAAGCGAAAGCTAGCAGCAGAGAGCTATTTAAATTTTTATTTCACCCCAACACAATGTTTTACAATACATGATTTGTAATAAGACATAATCATTAAACACTATAGCGATAGTAATAACACCAATAATTGAAAAATTACACTAAACTTTTTTATAGCTTTACGAGTGTAACTACGTACAAACACCACCTTTTTTACAAAAGGTAAAAAATTTGATTAAAATTCTGAATTGTCTAAAAAAGAACTACTATAATGACACAATATAGGTTAGTTTATCAACAAGGATAGATACTATAAATTGAGAGATCCCAAACAGACAAAATATTTTCATTCAATTTCCGAAAACAAAATTTGCTCAGCTGTCAGCGTTCCAAGTTCACACTTTCGTAAAATTCATGTCCTTTAACTATTAATTTCAGAGACTCAGTTTTAAACTTTGGAATTTCAATACCAATTTTTACATCATCATTAAATTTTTGACATAAAACAACAGGTGGGTCTTCATCCTGCAAAATGCAAGTAATGTCGTCCCAAATTGCAGGTAAATCGCCTTCAACAATATATTTCTGCTCATATCGTTTTCCCACTGAACAGTTTGGAGAACTACAATCTCCATGACTGTAAAAGAAAAAAACACAATTTTTAACAAAAAAACCAAAATAAACGTTATCAAATATTTTCAACTAATCTTTTAAAAATGCTGGTTTACCAGAATTTGTGGATGCAGTGATAAGTCAGAAACTGTTGCTGCTTTATCCAGCCTTGAATTGCCATGCCATCCAATTCCCTTATCATTATAGCAATAAATTGTAAAACTTGTGCAACATTCAATTCCTAATATATAAAAAAATTAAATATAAAGTCCAACATTTATCTTGTAGTGTGTAAAATGTGATTTGTGAAAATACCATAGGCGGTTGATGGCACTGGTACAACACACAAACAGTTCTATCCAAACTTATTTCGGGAAGTTTCTTCTGAAGAAGCTGCATTTGATCATCTTCACCCAAACATTTGTTCTCAAGGTAAAACCTTCTGGTGTTTTTCAAGCAAGGAATATTTGCATCGGTGTAAAAGGCACTGATCTTATCCGATTCAGGAATAGCATGGTACAGATCCACAACTGTTTTAAGTGAGCAGCCAAGAAACACTTTAAGTGTCGTCAAATTTACACGGCCATGCAATACAGGTTGTAAGTTATCGTTTTCATATGCAGTTGGTGGGATGTCTTCGTTTTGTATGGAAGATGTTGGCTCAACATCATTTCCATCTTCCATCAAATCATCATTCATTGCTTCCAATTCCTCTTCATGATCCGATTCTGTATCCATTCGTTCTCCAGTCTCAGCACTTTCACGAGTTTCGGTCACTACTAAGCCCTCTTCCCTTATATGTTTAACAAGTTCTTCCTCTTCTTCAACAACAACGTTACAAACTTTTGGGGACACAACTGATAAAAGAAGAAAAAAATACTATGGTTAAACATTTAACAACAAAAATCCGATAAAGCTTTATATAAATGACTTACCGACTATTCCGTTATCCTTGTTGTATTGTTGTTGGAAGTAAGTAAGGTAAAATAACCAAACGTCACAGAAAGCATTCTGAACGTCTATTGTGCAACCCAAAAGTCTTAACAAATAATTAAAAAACAAAATTTTAATATATTCAATGGTTTGAAAATTATATGTTTAACGTATACAATATATTTGAATTACTTGTTCATTATCTTTGTCAGATTCGCTCGCTTCAAAGTCCTTCCTTGACTTTTAGCAAAAATCTTCTTTTCTTTTTTGTTTAGTAAACCAAAATTCTTTAATTGCGTAACAACTTCATCTTTTTGACAAACATCCCTGGCATACGGAATAGGAACTTCTTCGTCAAAAAAGTAAGACAAAGCTGCACGAATCCCCCGAATTCCAGGATTTGAGTCATACATTGCTTGATCTGAAAGTCTACCACACAATTCAATATCCCGCTGAGCACAAGAAAAGGCACTCTGGATATCATAACAAAATATTATCATATATTTATTAACAAAGTAAACGAGAAATGCAAACTAAAAAATTACCATTGTAGCCAGACGACCAAGAATGATGCTTGTAAACCGAATTTCGGAAGGAACATTGGAGAAAAGAAACTCGTACTCGGGGGTTTGCTTCTGATTTGCACGATGTGTTCGGCCAATTTGTTGAAGTAACTTTTCAGCACTCCAGCCCAATTCAACTGTTATATGAACTCGTTTTTTTTTGCAATATTCCGCCCTCGCATTAGACGCGTGTAAACTAATTCCAGTAGATCCAGCATCGGATATAATTGCCACATTTGCTTCTCCTTCCATAAACTTTTTCCTTTCCATATCAATATCAACACTTCGATCTTTAAGCTCATACATGACTTCTTCTCCCGCACCATCCTTGTCCCAAATAGGTTTGACCTGGAGTTTTCGCCCAGTTATCTAATAATAAAGGGAAATTATAGTATGATTTATCACAGCCCCCAAACCCTCAAGTAAAAGTTCAATTTCAAATAATAAGAAAAGACATACCTCGGCCACTTTTATTCCTTCGACCGAAGACAACCTTAACAATAACTCGTCCAAAAAATTTGGTGGAGCGTTAACAATATTTTGTATAATGTCTAGCCAATCTTGTCTCATTTTGTTGACCTCAACTAAGTCAACACATTCAAAGCTATGCCTATTAATAAATACAGTTTTTAAATCATAATATATTTCTTTTATATCATTATTTCACTTTGCATGAATTTTTTCACTAACCCGTCATATGTAATTAGTTTCGGTCTCACTAAACTTTCACCAGCTGGTATATTGTTAGAATTATTAACCGTAGACGGATTGGGCAACCCAGAACCATCTTCACCTTCATCATCATCACTTTCACTAAGATTCAATGCATCGTTCGTTTCGTCATCATCGTCTGTCCTATTGGTTTCTAGCATTTCTTCATGTGATCGCTTGTTTGAATTTTTGTTGGCTCGACTTGAAACCGCTACGCAAAAGTGATTTCTCACAAGTTTCTCCAGAATTTCTCTGAAATTATGTCATAGAACAATATTTTACAAACAAAAATCAGCGGTCCAAAATTAAATTTAAAATGATTTTGTATATTACTTGGCATTCGAGATAAGTGCATCATAGCCTTCCTGTTTATTGTATTCACTATAAGAAGACTCTCCAGTGCCTTGGATTCCAACAACAACGACATTCCCTTCTTGGATGGCATCCCTACATAAGTTATTATAAATAATTATGATTTTGCCCGAAACATGAAACCTATACACCTATAAAATTACTTTATCATCTCCACCAAATGGTCGAGTTTTGAATGAATGATCATTGCTCTGAAGAAGTTCATCATTGCTGCAAAAAAAGTAGCTTTTTTGGTCTTTCTTGCGTCACTGTCACAGTAACTAGCTATTTTATCTATATCTCGGTACATGTCGCTCCACTGCAAATAAATCAAAGAGAAAGGAATCAAAAACAACTGAATTAATACATAATAGTTAATTCAGTAGCCCATTAGCTATTTTATTGTTACCATTTTCGAAAATTTGTCATAGTCCTCTTTAAAATTTAGGGGCTCTCGGTCGGTAGGCACGTATTGAGCCCTCGCCTTAACTCCTTCAAATGAAATCTGGCGACAAACCATTGCACCCTCTTGCTTTAATTGCAATGCCAAAACTTCTGCTACTGCCAATTCCCTATTTATTCAATAACGAAACAAAAAATAAAAATTGGTAGAAAATTCACACCATATAATTAAAGCAATTACAATAAAACTGTTTTCAATATTACCATCTACTCATATGCTTATCAAACGTTTTGAAATCAGACAAAAACTTTCCGTTACCCCAAACACCAAGTCTTGACATGATTCCAAAGTGATTAGGATTGGATGCTGGTGTAGCTGTAGAGTAAACCACTTTTGCATTTTTGTACTTATTGACGACAAACAAAAGTTTTCTTCCGACTCTAGACCTCAAATCGAGTACAGGATTTAGAGCATTTTTGCCAACATGTGATTCATCCAACGCCATCTAAATATTACAGAAAAAATAAATATCTGTAAATAATTTTAGTTTTTCCGAGTAATAAAATGGTTTCTTACCACCCCGTCGAATCCAATTTCACTTCCGCAAAAGTACTCTATAACTTCCAAACCGGTTAACTGTGATGCCTTCTGAGGTACAGGATCAGATCTTTTACGGCTCTTCCTTAATCGGTGATATGTCATGAAAACAACACCTTTAAATTGAACTAGTTCCAGTACAGTTTGAAATTGATCAATACTCTTGACATGATCATCAACCCATTCTTTTGATGTTATTGCGATAAACTCATTTAAAACATCAGTAAACAAGTTGTGAGAAATCGACATAAACAAATGTTTTTCATGACCCTTCGAAAACTCGTTGCGAATGACAGCCGCAAGAATTCTCGTCTTTCCCAAACCCGGACCATCGCCTGTAAAAATTTAAGTCTAGAAGTTGATATGCTAATCAAATTAAATAATTCTTTATCATCCATATACATTAACTTACCCAGCAAAAATCCTTTCCTGACGCCCGTTTCAATAAACGTCTCTTCAAATCTTGCAGAAATCAAGCGCACGGCGTCTAATTGAACAGTAGTTAACTCGTCCATATTAAATTCGAATTCTTCGACCACAGGCAAAGGCGGCGTAACAAAACTCAATGGAAAAGATTCAACAACCTCGGCACCTGGATGCTCAACATATTCCGCTGTACTGTCTAATTGCTTATACTTAACAAACTTGGTCTTCGATGGCGTCGAAAAGAGTTCGTCAATATTTGTGCTGATGTAATACGGAAAATTAGCATTTTGAGTAGTGCTTGCCGAATCCATTGTGTAAACCTACGAAATGAAAGAGCGATTAGGACGTTAAAACACAAGAAAAAATATCGTTAAAATAATTTAAACTTAGACTTTGCACACAACTATTACAAAATCCAGTTTCCAAAATTTAGTACTACCCTGTTCTAAAATCTGTTGTCGTACGGTACCATGTCAGCACATTAAAGTAGCAATGCCTAAGACTTTATGCAAAACTACTACAAGATATAGTTTACAAAATTTAGTACTTCCCTGTTCTAAAAGCTGTCTTCGTACGGTACCATGTAAGCACCTAAAGTAGCAATGCCAAAGACTTCGTGCAAAACACTTACAAGATTTAGTTTCCAAAATTTAGTACTTCCCTGTTCTAAAAGCTGTCTTCGTACGGTACCATGTTAGCACCTAAAAGCAGCAATGCCTAAGATTTTGTGCAACACACTTACAAGATATAGTTTCCAAAATTTAGTACTTCCCTGTTCTAAAAGTTGTTTTCGTACGGTACCATGTTAGCACCTGAAAGCAGCAATGCCCAAGATTTTGTGCAACACACTTACAAGATATAGTTTCCTAAATTTAGTACTTCCCTGTTCTAAAAGCTGTCTTCGTACGGTACCATGTTAGCACCTAAAGTAGCAATGCCAAAGACTTCGTGCAAAACAATTACAAGATGCAGTTTCCAAAATTTAGTAGTTCCCGGTTCTAAAAGCTGTTTTCGTACGGTACCATGTTAGCACCTAAAAGCAGCAATGCCTAAGATTTTGTGCAACACACTTACAAGATATAGTTTCCTAAATTTAGTACTTCCCTGTTCTAAAAGCTGTCTTCGTACGGTACCATGTTAGCACCTAAAGTAGCAATGCCAAAGACTTCGTGCAAAACAATTACAAGATGCAGTTTCCAAAATTTAGTAGTTCCCGGTTCTAAAAGCTGTTTTCGTACGGTACCATGTTAGCACCTAAAAGCAGCAATGCCTAAGATTTTGTGCAACAGACTTACAAGATATAGTTTTCTAAATTTAGTAGTTCCCGGTTCTAAAAGATGTTGTCGAACGGTACCATGTTAGCACCTAAAGTAGCAATGCCAAAGACATTGTGCAAAACGGTAACAAGATATAGTTTCCAAAAT
>JAQIWN010000072.1:0-60224 GCA_034699025.1 Entomobrya cf. arborea Gr-Col-00668 | reverse complement strand
TATAAAAATAATTCATATTTACCTAATCACATATCATATAAAGCTAAAAACACATTTGCTATTCTAACACCTTACAAAGAAGTTGTCAAATTAGTTTACAAGCAGTAAATTTCTCACCTTGCAAGTGGTCCACTCCGTTTAGCTCTCTGGTTGAGGATCTTTTCAACAACGGAATAGTCACCGTTCCTCGCAGCTTCAATTAGCTCCTGATCTTTGCCCATGCCATACCACTCTTTGATGACACAGTTTTCTCAAAGGTCATATATAGCAAAAAAATGCAGTGTGCACAAAAAACGCTTCAATTACTTAATACTGACTTGGCTACATAAATTTGCAACCAAAAACTGCAAATTCTTTTAGCTTTTCTCACATATTCACTTTACTCACTGCTAGCCACATTTATCATACATTTATTTTTCTTAGATTAAATTTGGAATGTAATTTTACAGTAATAAAATCACGATAAATGACTAATTTATAGAAAATGAATTATTTACACGCACAACAATAATCAATCACAACCACTGCCGTTATTTTTTCTCAAACAGAATGAATTACTTTTCCATGAAATGTGGGCGCACTGTAACAGTGAATACTCAGTCGGGAAATATTATGTAGGTATTGCTGCCACATATTCGGCAAAAAAATAACTTGATTTTAATATCATTTGCCGTGTACAGTTTCAATATTTAAAAATTGTTGCATAATCACATAGTTAACTTGAAATATACTTTTTTTTAAAGCAAAAACAAAAAAGTTTCCCAAAGAAAAATAACAATCTTGTTATTATTTACCTCGCAATCGTCTCCTCTGTCAGATGAAACTGTTTTTGTATGTTAGTATGTTGTATTATAATGCATATTGTGTCCCAGGCTTAAATGTACATATTCTCGTACATCACGACAATATTAGTATATAATTTTTTCACATTTATTGTATCTATATAACTATATAACTGTGAGTGTTCTTTTATTATTACACATAGTTAGTTATAATCAGTCAGTAGTGTTGGTGGCAGTATTAGAACTATCATCATCATGTATCCATTACCCTAGTACACTGTTGAAATCTAGTAGCATGATATGGTTTCCTTTTTGTATGCTTTTATTTGGATATATGTATATTTCTGTCTCTCTAACTTACTTGCTCGTTTAAAAAAAATATTACATATTATTTTCCATGGAAGACAACGTAACACAACTGTACTTTCTGAGCCTCTATGTCTGGCATGGCCTGCCTTTGAACAAAAACCTTACACACACATGCGTTTTATATTGGAGCAATAATAATCATACGGGCGCACACACAGTGACACACCAAAAAGTGTTATATTTATACAGAGATATCAGTCTGCAAGTATATTTTTAAGCCTTTTTCTAAATAAAGTGTACATACATTCCTTTCCTGCTGTTGGACTGGGAGAGTGAGAGTACTGCTCTATTTCTACTCCCGTTTTGTTCCATAAGAGCCTTTTTTGAACATATATGGAAATATTGTTATGAGGAGAGGATGAGAGCCAGAGATCGACAGGCACGAGGACGTAACGAAAAGCAGACGAGAAGGTTTATTCGGCTTTCCAGTAGTCACTATGCATGTGTTGCTGGAACTATGTTTTTTTTCTGTATGTAGGTATTATTCCTTGTGTGTGTGTGCCTACATGTATTTCAAACCAAATCCAACCGTCGTCAGATTTCAAAGGGACAATGATAGTTAGGCTGGGTTATATAGTGGCAATTGGGATATAATGTCCATTTCTCACCCTATTTTTAAATATACTTTACTTGGTGGCGGTGGTGGTGGAAGCGTAAAAATGTATGTTATGCAAGAGTTCAAATATTGTATATTTCCCTTACACACAAATATGGATACATATTTTTGTTCATCTGCTTTTTGGCTTTAAATAGTGTTGTTGTGCCGATTCCTTGATAATGTTCCATGTAGACGATCACTAGCTAGTTGCCAGTACCACTAACAGTATCATATCAATCCAGTTGATTTCTCCATTCATGTAGGTTTATACGTACATGTACGTGTGTAACATGTATATCTAGAGTATCCAGCTGAATCTGTCCAGAGATCCAGATGGAGATCCAAACATCCAAAGTCCTTATTTTTCCCTAGACCCCAAGTCAGCCTTGGCTTTGGCTTGTAGTTGTAATGATGATTTTTTCATATGAATATAAGGCATACTTTGTTCATCTTCACATGGCGTGCGTATAATAAACAAGGGAGTCTGATCTGAGCCAAAAAGCGCTGGTGAGACAGGAGAATGAACATACACAAAAAGGTTTAGTTTACAAGAATGAGATGAGATGCATGTATGGATTTTCTTGGTGGCTGTTGTATTTGTATTGTATGTGTACCAAGTAATTTGTGATGTGATGATAATACAAAGCCGTTGTGTAACTAACTCGCACTCTACTGTTTACTACTGGAGTTTACAGAGAGCTACTACAGTAGACAAAGTAAAAAAGAAAAGTGAACGGATCCACAACGAGAGAGAGAGAGAAAGGAGCAGATGGAAATGGAAATAATCGATCCGTCCATATACACACCCTTTGCTTGTCTTGTGGTACTTGTTAAGTTGCCTTGTATTATGCAAGCTTTGTCCTGTATATATCTTGCTTTTCTCTTGCTGATTTCTTTTTCTTATGATGATGGTATTGTAATAATATATTGCACAATTATGGTACAACTAAAGTGTAGTGGCTGGCTTATATCAGAGAGAGAGAGAGAGTTGGTGGAGTAAAAGCAGTAGAAAAAATAGCGGTTCCAGTTTTGCAGAAAAATTTGGCCGAACAAATGACTGACTTTTGTGAAGTTGTCGGCACGGCACGCACTTAAACATACACCAAAAACCAACACACACAACTTGTTCTTCACCGTTCCTTTTTCTGCATGGAAATCCAGCAAGCTTGAGAGAGATGCTCTTTTTAACTCGAATGATGATAATGATGATAACTTCATAGATTTTTTCTCCTAGTGTGGCTGGCAGCATGTATGCCAGAATTGGACTGGGATATTTTTTTTTTTACCAAATAAGCATGTTCTTTGTTAAAAACAAAAGTGTTTGGAGAACCATGCACATAATATTTTGTGAAGTGGTATAAAAATTAATGCTGCACAAATTGTATACTTGAATTCAGTTCAGTCCCAATTACAAGTGACAATGATGCTCCTTCTATCTTGGCAAGAGTAGAAAACAACACTGAGCGAAAAAAAGTTTTTTTGCATGCTTTGCTCTGCTGTTTGTTACTTAATGAGTTTTACACTGCACATGTGTATGTGTGTCTGTTAACTTGATGATATCATCATCGTTGTGGCGTTTGATGTGATGCCATGCATGCCAGCCAGCATAAGTTTCAATTTAGTGTACATACATTATATGCATATTCTGAACTGTTATAAAATTGTTGAAAGTGTTTTAATATGTGGCTCAATTAGACTTGTCATGAGTCCACACAGACGTACGATTGTTCGATTGAGTCCAAAGTATGCGTGTTGGGATGAAGATCTGTGAAGCACTTTTATTTAGTTTCAGCGCAATAATAATACGATTTAACAGTTGCATTGAATGGATTACAGAAATATGTCAATTCAGAGTTGAGCTTGTGACTTGTAATGATACGGATGATGGTTGCAATGACGTTATGATATGAAAATGATTCACTTTGGGTTTGTTAAAATACTTTTACATGGACATTCAATGATTTTATTATTCGCTTCTGCGCGCACGGACTCACATACAGATATGCAGTGAATAAAAAGAACTCAAGTGAAGTGTACAAAGAAAATTAAAATCCATGCCGTGGAATTTCAGAGTTGAACCGATGATTTAAATGAATTACGTATGATGCTAAACGACTGAGTGATGATATAAAATATTTGCTTTCTAAAACTATACATTAATTTTTATGCATTTTATAAGACACATTGACACATGGAAACTAAACTAGAATCACTGTGAATGAAGACGAAAGAGAATTGTCATTAAATTTTTATTGATGAAAAATCGATCAAGATAAAAATTCTAAAAATTAGTCGAGTGTAAATACACCAAGAATGCGGCCCCGAGTTCTTTGAGTGACCAGCGTAGGGATTGGCTGACCCTCAGCAGATGTATTTTGCTGAAATAAGTTGAAATTTTATACCGATTAGAAATTGATGACAAGATGACCGATATGAATCGAAAAATATATTAAGATTATTAAAAAATGTGACAAAATTAGTTTTAATTTAATTTGATACGTACTTTAGCGACATCCCCGGTCACTGTACTGCCTTTGTTTAGTGAGGCTGCGGCTGTGTCGTCGCCTCCAGAACCCTTATATAATCAGATTTTTTATACAAATTAGAAATTAGTGATATGATGACCAATATGAGTTAAAAAATATGTTAAGGTGCTAAAAATCTTGTAATATGAGTCAATACACACCTTTTTTGGCTCTGTGGCCTTCAGACTTGGCTTCTCTGTTTTTGACAGGTTTTCCGACAGGAGCTCAAGCTCCCCATTGCCCGACATCTATTTTTAAATGAAACAAAGCATTAATTAGTTATTGTTAAACTCAGATTGGCAAGCGCAATTTAATATAAAATAAAAAATACATCAACAGTCTGTGTCTTCATTGAGATAATCAAATCATTTTCAACGCAATACAAACCTTATTTTTCTCGACTATCTAACTACTAACAATTTATGGAAAATGCAAGGTAAAAAATGTATTTCATTCAGATTTCCTGCCGACTTTCATATCAATTTTGGTAATGCTTCAATAGCTAGGTATTTATGATATGTAATTTAAAACAATGAAATTCAATAACATAACTCTGCTTTCCAATCATCTTATTTCATTCAACAAATCGTTCACATGATCCTTTTTGCATAACCACCCAACATTTCATCTCACGATAAGCAAAGTCATATGATTTTCAACTAACAACCTTATCAAGTTACCTGTAAATAGCCAAGTCATCATACGCTTTGCCTAATATTACATTAGCATTAAAATTAAAATGCAGCATAGCATAATATATTATGTGTACTTGCCTGCAGGCAAGGACAACTTTAAAACTACAAAAACAGGTGCATAATCGCATAGCATAAACAATCATGAGCCTGTCTTTAGCTTATCATTCTACAAAGCCAAACAAGTTCCTTTTTTACCAAAGTAGTATGAAAGCCAAGTCAGACCACCACCACACCAAAAAAACATCTCTCCAGGCAAACTACAAACTATAGCCATCAAATGTGCTCCTCAGCTGTTAGCGCATTGTTCTCATCCTAATTATCATATTAAAATGGCATTTATTTGCTTAAATATCAATTAACTAGAATACATCTCCTTTCCTTCTAATGGTTTGAAAGTTAAGTTTGACAGTGAAAATGTCATCATGGAAATTTCAAAATATTCGACGGTCTTTAACTTTATCATTTACTACTCGTCAAAAATGTACACAAAAATATCGGAAAATAACTGCTCGTCAACTAACTCAGTTTTCAGTGTTATCAGTGATGAAACTTACCTTAATACTTTTTTCACTCTTGGCCATCTTTTCACCTGTCAACTGTCAAAATGGTAACGTTTTTATTTTTACTTTTTGGTGGGTTTAAGATTTTCTGTCGTTGATGAAGGATTGTGATTTTGGAAATTAAACGTGAAATACAGATTGAGGAGAAGGGCATTGGTTATTGGCTTACTTTTTACTGTGAGATGAGCTTTAGTAAAGCTGAAAGCAGCAAAGCTGAGTAACTGGGAGCCACATTCAAAATCGCGCTATTTTCATTATACACCGGTCGCTCAATGTTTGCTCTGCTAGAGCATTGAGAATGAAGGCAAAAGAACGGTTTTTGTAAAAGATAGCCTTGTCTTGCGTTGCTTGCCGTGTGTTGTGTTGAGGTTGATGTGCGAGTGGCGAGAGAGCAAAATACATACATTCAACATTGTATTATATCTTGTTCTTCTAAAATAACGGGCATTTTCAATTTTTATAGCTGTGATCGTCATCATAATATAGTCATCAGTGCTCATTGTTTTAAATTGTACATTGCATTTTTAACAGTGAATCTCACTCCAACTTTGAATTCGATGGAAGTTGATCTGTCTCCTGCTCAAACACTTCAGGTGACTGTGTCAGGGAATCCACCAGTAACGGGTTATATTTTGATTCAAGCTCATGCTCATCTCAACAACATTACCTTGTCATCAAGCGAAACATTAAGTCCTGGCCAGTTTACAACGGGATTCAACATTGGTATCGTTATTACTCCACCCGCTAGCTCAGCGTATTTAAGAAATACTAACAATGTTACAGTTCCTGTCTTAATTATCGCCCAGTTTTATGATACGAATGGTAAACAAATTATGCTCACACGAAATTCATTTGACTTTATAATTTTAACTGTTTAACTGATTTAATTAGTGAAATCAACATAGTTTTTTTGTCATTTATGTATTTATTTATTTTTAACAATTAGCTCCGATTCCAGGAGGCTGTAACATGGAATTATCAATAAAAACAGCACCGTTCCTACCAACATTGTTTTCGAAAGATGTTCTAACTGTGGATTACCCCTTGGGGTCATGGCCTCTTAACGTTAAACCGGCGACATGCGACAGAGCTCCTTTACAGTATGATGTCTACGTATACTACATTGAAGAAAGGGACTTCTCAAGCAGAACTGCTTTTGACAGCATTCGTCTCATGTCCAATCTTACCTCAATTGAGCGTAACGGGAAAAAGGTAATCTAATAAATAGCAGTGACGACACTTTGTAGCTGAAATATGCTTATGCTGCATTCTAACCAAAGTTGAATGAAATGTTATTGAAGATCTGACAATGATTTCATTTTTGCATTAAAACCTTTCTTTCTTTGGTCGGCATCCGTGTTAAATCTTACAATATTACATACGGAATTCCGTGTACATTCGTAATGTATTTTCGAATGGCTTGGGCACTAGATTGAATGTATAATTTTTTTTAAAGATGTGATCATGTTCCTTTTTTAAAAAACACCTTTTCATTCAAGACATTTGAATTGAATGAATACTTTTTACAGGAAAAGATGTCGATATTGAATTGTGTTGATTCGTGTTAACTTGTGAAGGAATCATCATAAATTATCATCCGTATTAAGATATTTGGCTTTTACGAAAAGGACATGGTGTTAAATTTAGCATTTGTGACCTTTTCGCTTGCTCACAAAATGAAATATGACTCCATCCAAGTGAGAAAATTACGTGCGTCCACATGACACGGTCGGTGGACCCTGTAATGTGCATGTCACATTTATACGACGACTCTGTCAAAAGCTCGTTTGGCATGCTTGCTCTCATATTCATTAGAATTTACCTAGACAGATATATAATAAGAATATTTTTAGAGGAAGACGGAGATTCAACGTTTCATTGAAATGCATACTGGCTGTTGACGGGTGCTTAGGTATAAATTGCTGATTTGGTGTTTAAAAGTCTTTTCTTGTCGTTTGGTCATAAAGCGATATTCTTGTTTGTATTTTTCCTTTTTTCAAAGGCACAAAACTGAATAAAAGTTTGGTTCGATAGTGAATAGTCGTCTCCATTTCACACGACAAGGCATGTAGTCATACACATAATTCTATTCATATTAACCAGCCATCCGAGTCGGCACTTGTTCCGCCAATGTAACCCATTGCTTTGCCATTGTCAAATGTAAAAATGATGACATTATTAGACTCTGTAATGACAATAATGAAGAAGAAGCGTTTATTGTTAAAACGCACACAGGACATTCACTTTACGTTTGATTGACCGGCTTTATTGGCATGATGTCTCGCACATCATGATACCCATTGATGTAATATTTGGTTGGATCATCATGATAGTAGTAACTTATGATTTTGCGTTTTTCCTCTTTTTTCGTAACAAATCACAAATTTACATACAGATGATGAATTCATGCGTGATTTTTTATCTAGCATTGAAATGACACCCTAGGAATCTCATTATATACTTGACTTAACGTGTTTTATGTGAACTTAATATATTTTATTGGTTTTATGTCTGCTTCCCCGAAATAGGTTGAGTTCAGCGGGAGTCCACCATCAAAAGTGAAATTTGCCAATTATCCAGGAACAGGTAGAGTGGTAGCTGTCATTCTTCGTACGCTCACAGCATCTGCGGCGTACACACCATCTTTGTCCTTTGGATGTTATCCTGAGTCACCGGATGATGAGGAATCATGTCAAGTTTTGGGTAAGTTACTTATTTTCTCGAAATATACGTTTGTTTTAATCGAGAATGTATCAATCTCAACGTTTGTGAGTTTAATGTGAGTTCTTTTGGGATAAACAGAAAATAATATGAATCATTAACATTTTTTCGTCGAGTTTAAAGTACTCGTTACTCAGATTCAGCATGTGGGGAAAAACTTTTTTGATGATCATGTCTTTTGTCTCATGGTCAATCAGTGTTCAATGTATGCCACTGCGATGCTGCATTTTTTCTTTATTCATTTCAAATTACTTACGCTTCAGATAATAAAATTATTTTTGTTCGTTCAGTAAACTGATTGCGTTAGTAGTGGTGGTGGTGACGACGGTACTGGGCCAAACCCAAACCTGTAACCGTTAGGTTTTACGTTATAATAATATTGAGTAATGTGAATATAATTTGAATGAGAAGACTATATTTTAATATATGTTGTTATATTTAAGAGTGTGCACTTCCTATTTTCCACGTATTTGTTCTCTAGTCCTACGTGGTAAATTACAATTATCAGTCGTTGTGAAGTGAAGAGGGATTCATCCATCCATAATCATTTCATGAGAGTGATCATCATACTTTTTTTTTCGTTTTTCCCTTTTGTTACAGCATCTGTGGGTGCAAAGCTGTTAAACGCAGGACTCCTGTTCATCGGTCTCTTTCTCATCTCGCTAGGTCATCGCTTTTACAAATGCCAACTGTTCCTGCTGGGATTTTGCATGAGTGCAATTCTCTTTTACGTCCTGTTGGAGAGAGTGATCTCAGTCGGAAGTACAGGTACCTTCCACTTAAATATATACCCAGCTACCAATTCATTATATTATGTATTATCAGGAATAAGATAGCATACTTTATAATTTTTAGTAAGCATTTTAGTATTTTATATCGCAAGGAAATGACAACAGCAGTGGTGATTGTGGTAATGGTGGTTGGTGATATATCCGTATAAAATATTTCCTGGCTTTTGCATTTCGGTGAAGTATCATTGAGCCATACATGTGTGATTCGTGGCATGCAATATACACACACGTACCTTTGTAAAGTCACCACACACCATCCACCTACCTCCATCATTCTCATTTATAAACACTATATCTCTTCCTGTCATCCTCCGTTCTTCTTCTTTTAAGCAATAAAATGTGAGTCCATTATTATCAGATTAAATGGTAAATGGGCAGACACATGATGATGCTCCAGTTAAAGCAGTGTAATAGATCCCTGTACAATAATTTATAATATTACTTAATGCAATGTTATTGCAAGAAACAATGAAATTTACTATTAGATTACTGTATTGCCTTAAATCACTCGCTAGTCCTTCTGCCACCAAGCAAAACTTACAATCAGCCAGCGTGGCGAGAAACGTAAAACGGATATACTATATTCAAATGTAAGTCATGTAGCCTCTAAGTCCTACTTGATATATTGCTCGATCTTCTAAAAACTAAAAATTATTATAAAGCTTGTCAGAGAACATCCTTGGACGTGGGTTGCAGACAACCTGTATAGCAAGAAACATAGTAAAAACTATATGATCAGTATAATATTTTACACGTAGAAACTTATATTTTACTGCAGCAACGAGTTTGGCTGGCAAGTAAGCAATGTATCATCTTGTAGCTAGGTTTACCAGGTTTAAAATCTGTGAAGACATGCATTTTCTAGCTTGTCACTTTTTCACTCAGATGAGCAAGCAAGCAAAGAGACTAGAGTCAGGCTCTGGCGGACTGGCTGCTATGCTGGAGAAGAAAACCTTGTTTTAAGAAAAGTTGAAAAGAATATTTTATGGAAAAGGCATGTGTATGCGTGTCTTTTCATATGTACAATTCCTTAGTTGGCATTTGGCAATGTGAAATATTAATGATAATCTTATATAACCATAGTTATGATGATGCAGTTATTATAGAGATACATACATTATGGCATGCTTGTATGTTTACTTGCATGTTAGCTCAGAAAGAACAGTGAGTTAGCTTGGTCGGATTTTGAAGGAGGATGAGAGTGAGAGAGAGAGAATTTAGTCATGCTTGATGAACATTTTTGGAAGGGTCTGTCAGATCTCATTAGGGACTTTTGTGGTTTTACACATACACAGTGGCCGGGACTAGTTCAACAACGGTCGGTGCCCTGGGAGGTGCATTGTGGTTAGCTCTTTGGTCAAAATTCGGCTCCCCAATGGCACCAGTCCTCTTAGCATCTATACTACTTGGCTCGTTGGCTGCGTCCATTGTGGCTTATACGCCACTTGGTAAGTCTCTCTTGTTCCTTTAATGCTTTATTCCATTTTATCTAGTCCGAACTACATCATTTCATTACGACATGATAATCACAACTCCGCAATATGCTATTTTGTTACTATTGCTTTCACTATTATTTCAAGTAAAAGGGTTAAGCATTGCCATTATCTTTAATAAGCTTTAAGCTAAGATTGCCTTTTGCTTTGGTAGTTTTAGAAAGCCCTGAAAAATTTTCATTCTTGTTAAGCTGATCGCTTTTATTGTTGTTTTATTTTTGCTATATTGCCTTTGTCGTTGTCAAGAAAACTTATTGTTATCCATTAATACATTTTGAGGTAATTAATGAGTCGATTTTCCCCAGTTCCTTTTCTCCATATATTCCGGATGTGTATTTTATCCCAGGAAAAAAGTAAATACAAGTAAACAAAAATAAATAGGTACAAAAACACAAGTTGCTGTTGCTTCCACTATTCTTTATTCAAAATAAAAGGAACTACAACCAACATCATGTCAGTTTTAGCTGAGCCTAAGTAATGCATATATAACTATCATCATCATCAAAATCACCCACAACTACCAATCCACCACCACTTATCTAAATGTCGTGTTGTAATGGGACATCAACACGCGACTCAATGACCGAAATACACAAACTTTGTAACATTAAAGCCGTGTATGTTCGTACTACTGTAGTTAAATGAACGATGATAATATAAGAAATCTCTTTGATAGCACGCATTATACATTCATTTCTCATTCCCTGTCTTTTTCTTTGCTATCAGTTCCGCTAAACATTTTATTTTCTCCTAATAACCCTTTAATGTGTAACAAATTTGATGGAACACACTCTTTGCCAACAGCAGCGTTAGAAAAAAGTGAAGTAATATTTCATTTTCCTAATTTACAAGTTTGGGAGATGTAGATGGAAAGTGATTATAAATATTTTATATAGAAGAAAGGACACTTGAGCAGAGGGAATGCATATTAGTTATGCATGCAGTTGTGTTGTTCTTGTTCTTCCAAGTGTCCCTTTGACTTTGAATAGATTCTTTTTGAATACCATGTTGACGACTGTGTGTGAAGATGAGGAAGAAAGAGAAGGAAAATGAGCAACGCGATGCGTTGAATGTGACTGTGAATACGAAATTTGGCTTGTGAAATCAAAGTGATGCGATGATCATAATTATCTTCATTAGATCACGCTCTTCATTAGAGAACCGTTTGTCTTTTTCTTCGATGCTAAAACATAAAATAAAGAATACATAAAGTTTACATCATACTAACTAAACGGCATATCATACTCAACGACGATAATCAGTAGCAATTACTATTATTGCATAATAATGATGATATGATGAGCCGTCATGTTCCATCTAAATATATGTTTGTGTAAAAAGGCTTGATGTTATTGCGTATCTCGCACAGCAGCAGCGGAACAAACAAGAAAGTAACAAAACATAAGTACGAAGAAAGAAGAGATGATAATGATGACTCTAATGGTGAAAATAATTATATATTTTGTGCCAAATATGTATAAGGCGAAGTCACCCAAGCAGAACTTTTTTGCCTGTTGTTTGTGTTTTTGTTGTTGTAGTGTACTGATGGTAGCCGAAGTAGAAGTGGTGGTGGTGCATCATTGAGGGATGATTTATTGGTTGTTATGGTTTAAGGGGTGGAAAGGTTGCACTTTATGCGCAACATGAAACATGTAATTATTTCTTGTCAGCCTACAGTCACACAACAGTAGGAGCAGCAGGAGTAACTGTAGTGGTGGTGGTCGTAGTAAATAGAGAAAATGTTTCCATTTAGGTATGTTGTCTATTTATTTATTATTTTTTTAGGTAAAGTAAAGTGGAGAGGAGGGGAGATGTGAAAGTACATCAGTAAAGTAACAGCAAAGCAAGCAAATTTAAGTGGCATGACATGACTGACTTGATGACTACTTCGCTTGTGATGATTGTGATTATGATGATGACGGGCTCACTGAAAACGGCCGAGTAATGGAAGGAAGGAGAAAAAAGACATGAGACTAGACTGCACTTAACAGTCCCACTTGTCAGTTTTCGGAACTCGTTCTTGCTAAGTGTATTCATTTTGCATGTTGAATTATCATCATAATCATCATGAGGATAAAACGAAAGCTTTTTGGTTGTGTGTGTGGCGTGTGCGGGCGGTGTTTGAAATGGGAAATGTCTTAATGTAACATTGCGAAGTAAAGTCAATAATTTACCGCAAATATGTGATAGTCCGTGAGGTCTGTTTCACTTAAATTTTGCAAGAGTTCTGCCTTAATTTTGTAAGGACATAGTTTTGA
Organism: Entomobrya cf. arborea Gr-Col-00668; assembly: GCA_034699025.1. Lineage (NCBI taxonomy): Eukaryota > Metazoa > Arthropoda > Collembola > Entomobryomorpha > Entomobryidae > Entomobrya > Entomobrya cf. arborea Gr-Col-00668. The sequence continues at coordinate 47,432 of JAQIWN010000072.1, read as the reverse complement.
TGTTGAGAATTAGCAGGAATGAGAACGCCGAACGCTTTGTGATTAAAATACGACGGCATTAATGAAACGTACCTATTGTTGCTTGCCACGCGCTTATGATCTCAAAAAATGATGATAAGATGATGATGAACTGCCGGTGGGACACGTTCATCGGGTAGTGCTGACGAAAAGGAATAAGTGGAGTGGGTCGTTGTAGATGAAAAGTTTTCTTTTTGCATTTCTTTTCCGTCTTCTTCGGCGTTTTTGTTGTGTGGGCCGTTTGTGAGCTGCGATGTTATTAAGAGTGAAAGAGAGAGAGAGAATGAGAAAATCTTGTTTGTTTGAAAGAGTATAAGAGGACAGATGAGATTGCTTTTTGGAGGGCATAAAGCGAAAGCCGAAGGGAAGTTGTGTTTGTATGTGTACTTATTACACTGACGTTGAATCGTACATGAATTCATTCAATTCTCCGTTTTAATGTTGCTTGGTGTGTATATACATATATGTATGTACATTGTAGTGTTATACGCATTGAAGATGCAGTAAAAAGAGAAAAAACCTACAGTCAACAGTGATTCAAGAGAGCACTTATAAAATCTCCATGATCAAACAAACAGTTATTATTTCATAAGAGAGTCAAATGAACAAATGCAAGTTCGAGAATTAAGAGGCTGAATGAAGGTTCAAAAGCGGTCATAAAATTTCCTCTGGTGAATTTTAAAATAAGACAAAACTTGATCATAAATTACTTTTGTAAATTCATGTATATATGAAGATTAGACATCGTACCACAGCATAATTGAGTTTGAAACACTTTTGAGTAAAAAGATTTAATGTAAATTGAGTAATTTTTCATTTTGTTCAAAACTTTATGACAAAAAAAGAAAACTCAAAATGAACATCCAAGCCCCAATACGACAACAATCATGATCATCGTCCCTTTTTCCATGCTACAGGCTAAAATAAACACAAACAGTGGTGACCTGTGTACGCTTTCACTTTTTAATACCACTTTTTTGTACAGCCTAGTTTGTTGACAAGTTTTACTGAGGAGAAAAAATGAAGTGAGTGAGAGCAGTGAAGTGGCGAGTACTCGAGAAAAAAATAAAGATGAAAGAGAACATGTATCATCCCGAAGATGATGATAATGTATCAGATGAATAGAAGTTACAATTCACACAGAGTTTTGTAGCGAACAGGGGAAAAGCATGTCAGAAGTAGCCCTGGCATTTATTTTGGTCTTTTTTTATAGAAACGATGATAGTTATAGTTTTCTCTCTGGATTTTCGTTTGGTATTCTTGTTTTTCTACCGATCATATTGAAACTGACGAGAAGAGGTGGCTACTACATACTATTTTACGTTTTTCTGCCTCTCTGTCATATCATGTCATTATAAACTGCCATGCGGTGCCACATCACAAAGAAAAGAGCAGTGTAGTGGGCTGAGATGAGTAGTCTTTGGTAATTGTCTGTTTTTTTGGAAAAAAAGAGAAAGGAGGAAAAGGGTTGAATCTAGCATCTTTAAAAAGTCACTGAACTGCTGCACACTGTTTTCTTTGATATAACCAGTAATGTTTGTGGGTATGTCCTGCTGTAAATATCAAGATACTATTTTACTGTCTGAATGTCTTCTACTCTCTCAATATTCGAATGTAATACGCTTTTACACTTATTTCCTCTGTTGTCTATGTGTATGACGTGATAAAATAGTGGACTTGCCTTTCGCAGTCAGCCATTAGATGATGTAAACATTTGACGTGATTACTGGTTGTTGCAATAAGATATACGTTCCTTCAACTAAATCACAATAATAACGGTTACAGTGCATTGGTTGTAGAGAGGAGAAAGGGAGCTAGGATTGTCATCTTCAAGTTATGGTTTTCAGTATAACAAGTCAGTATAACTGCATATAATATGGGAGAAGTTGATGTAAAAGATGTCAATTTTAGTGACTCCTTCCTTATAACCACACAACCTAACTTGGAATATTGACAAATTTGTTTGGTTTGTATGTACATGAAAAACAGCCAGAAGCATTGAAAGAAGTGGAGGCGACAGTAGGTATAGTGGTGGTAACTGACTGGTAAGGACAACGGTGGCCCCAGTTTGCTTTAGTGGACAGAAATACAGTTTTTTGTTTACTTTTTTTGTCAAAATAAAAAGTTGTTGACTGAGCTGAAAAAGGGACACGACACAGGATGAATTGAATGACCGACTGGCTTATAGATGGGAAGGGAGGACAGAACCGAACACCGCACAAGACAAGAACCCAGGATGGCAAGAGAGAAAAGAGAGAGAGGGTCGGAAGGAAAAAAGAGAGCATCGAAAATAGTTACATAGTTTGTCGGACACTTGTCTTTCCTTTGCTTTTACTTTTTTCGCTTGAAGAGAAAGAGAGAGTTGACAAGATGAAAATGCTTCTGGAACTAGAGAAAACGTTTTTGAACTTGTCATGTTGTCATTACGATCAAAATAAAAGCTATGTTTGCTTTTCTTGTGTGTGTGTGTGTTTTGTCTCTTCATGTTCTTATTTGCTTTATCCTACAAAATATCATGCTACTTTTTAAATCACTTTTAACTTATGTATGTTTGGCTTAGAAAAATATTGAATTGAACAGAATGCTTCACCATTTTCCCTCTTTTTTGTAAACATGATTATATCCTTGAAAAAAAATTAGATTTGTGAAATAAGCTCGATCTTATGATTTAATAGCTATTTGGAAAAGTTCCATAGCAAATATGTATGTCTACTGCTTTTTATTAGAAATACTCTGTTAGAGGAACTGGATCTGAAACGGTCAACTGATTAGCAATAATGACTACAGACAGTGAAAGCGACACTAGACCAAATTGTGTAGCTAACTTTTGACTTATTTATTTTACTCTCTTTTGATTTATTTCAGGTGATATCACACTACTCAAGGATGATTTGACTTTCTGGCTGGCTTACGTTTGCCTTGCGCTTGCTGTCCCACTTTCCATAATTTCTTTTGCCCAGTTGGTAAGTCATCACGCACAACAGTTTATATGATGGCATCTAGAACAATCTGTGAAATGTAGTAGTTGCTCGTTGAGGGGAAAATAATAATCATAACTTCAAATAATAAAGGTTGAAAGAAAGCGATATAACATCCTTTTCCATCATTAATATCGAAATGCTAGTTTTCGTCTTTTTTGTTTTCTTTAACAAGTTATAATTTGATTGTTTGTCTTTCTACTTGAATCATCAGTTTGGTAATAAACTATACGTTTCTATCATATTTTTTTAGATATTTTTTTTTGGAGAGATAGCGAAAGAAACAAGTAGTGTATCACATACAAACAAACCATTAAAATTATGCGGTGATGCGAGTAGTCACAGCCAGTAGCAGAAAAATCAGATATTTCTGTAAAAATTTATATAAAAAAGGATGCTTGAGTAAGAAACTTGATGATTGCTTTGTGCAAACGTCTTGTAAACTTTTTATTTTTCCCGACTCAACTTTTTTTCACACAGAAAGCCGATGAGCATGTAGAAATACTTGGAAGAAAGATAGAGGATTTCCAAATGCCCGTACACTGTTTCTTAGACATCAAAGATAAAAACCAATGTATTATGTGTTTACTGCAACTGCAAACAATCTTGTTGTTTTTTATTGTTCACTGAGTGACATCTGATGATCAGGAACAGGAAGAGTTACATAAAACAAACAAGAGCCAGTAACCAGTATATTTAATTGTTCCATTATTACCACCATGCTTGTTAACCATCTTACCAAGTGTATTTTGGCGTATCCAAACAAATTGTTTAGACAACTTCCTTTTTTATTTATGAAATTCATGCAAAGCTCTTTTTTTGAAAATGTCCAATCATTAATCATGTATTGTTATTTTCAATTGGTGTCTCCTTTGTAATGTTTTCAGACAAGCATACTCGTTTCCTCAATTTTGGGCTCCTATCTGTTTATTCTTCCAATTGACCACTATGTCGGAGCTAATTTGAAGTTTATTGTTTTGAACATTTTGAGAAGAGCAACCAGTCCAGATTTCCGAACAGCAATAGTAGATCCTCCATTTCAGACCAAAGGTAAGTACTGGTGTGTTTTCCACATCACATAATTATTGTCATTCGTTCCATAAACAATGGGTATTAAAATTACTACTGTTATTTCACAATATGGAATATGATTTACTTCACAGTACATATATAAACATTTTGTACTCTAGATTTGCATTGGTACTAACTTAAGTATGGAACATAAAGAATATTCATCTTCAAATTGTCCCATCATTAAAAATAATGGTTTCGTACAGGCATATCATTATTATTATCATTACATTTATTTGTTTACTGTTCCATCATTTTGATCGATCCAAAAGCGAAACAATCCAGCATTCAGAACGGGAATCATTATAGTGTTCAGAAAAGCATGAATGTCGTATTATTTGTTTCTTGCGTTGCCCCGCAATATTTCACTCGTTTCTGGTTAATACCCTGAACGAAATACATCCGTATTTTTGTAAAATGATCATCTCATCATTACAAAAAGGGGTAGAACTTGTCAATATGCCCACAACAGATTTCCCAACTGAGTCGGAATAAAGTGGAGTCCAAATTAACCTACAAGACACTGAATATCTTTTCTCTGAACTTCAGAATTTAGTTAACAAGGCTGTCATCAACTAAGGACAGCGTTTAGTTTAGTTCATTTCGGGCATTTATTGAAACATTGTAAGTAGTTTTCAATAACAGGTATTCTGCTGTTGATTATGATACACATTTAGGAGATATGATGGTCTTGATATGATAAAGATGTGTTCTTTAAAAGACGCCGATAAACCATACTGAATGCCTACTCCTACTAAATAAACGTAGAGAACAAAGTAGGTAATCTTCCCGGTAGGTAACGTGTAAGTTTTCTGATATTCTTTTGTCTTTTAAAAGGTTAGGTAAGAAGCAGACTTGTCGGCATATTTGGTATATTTGTTTTGATATAATCAGTCCTTACTGATGAATGTGTTAGAGAGGACATCAGTAACCTTTATTGTCAATTTTGGCATATATTTATGCTCTAAGGTATGATCATAGGCAGTAAAGGATATGTATGAATTCAACTTTTACTGTGGAAATGAAGAAAAGTAGTGGTATGTTTATTTGTCTTTTCGTCGTAACAATACAAGAATCTGGAAGTTCCCTGTTATCAAAACTCCATATCATGTCAGTGCATATGGTTACATAAGGATGCGCCAAAACAGTATTAATTTTTCACTATGGGATTGAGTAGGTACACATACTAGACTGAAATATGTATAACGGCGAAAAAGTGGCAATGTGTTTGCAATACTTTTACTGTACCTCTGATATGTAGAAATGTTATGAAAAAACATGTTTCAGATTATACATTTTATTATGGGGTACTCAACGCATGACTGACTTTGGGTCATGGATCATTTGCCTGTTAGTGAGCTATGCAAAGTGAGTAGATAGGATGTCCTTACTTGTTACTTGCCACCTTTGGAGAATTTTGTCATGGTGAACGAAACGCAACCCAACTCATAAAAATCGAAAATGAATGCACATACATTATTCATTTATCCATGTACAAACTGAGGCCTCCTCCTCTCGTTTTATTATTGTATTTGTAAAGGAAGATTAGCAGAAGAGGCAAAGCAAAACAACAATAGAGGAAGATCAAGATAATCATCATTGTAATAAAATAACAATAACGATATGGCTATGGATATCATATATAAACCGCGTGCTTTGTTGTATAAAGAAGTGATTATTTGCTTGCTATATGTATGTAAGTGTTATACATTTATGCGTGAATTGTACATACCATCAATGAGCATTTACTTGTCTTAACGAAGCACTATGGCCGTTGTTATCAAAAGTGTTGACATAAGATGCCCCGTTTCCCCGTCAACAGGTAAACGAGAGGCTGATTTATTATCGCTGTAAATATCATTATCATTTTCTGGTATTGGCGTGAGGATGATTGTTGCAATGCAATGGTACCTTTTCAGAAAATAGAGATGGTCCCTTATTATTACGTTTTCATTGTTCCCCTGCTTCACATAAAGGGTAGCTGGTTAGTATAAGTTACGTATGTGTGAAATTTTGAAGGCATGCATTCAAATATGATGGGTTAGAATGATTTTGATGATGTGTCTCAATGTCTAATTTTCATCTTTCTTTTTCCTTCTTGGAAAGATCAATGATGACGACAATACTGTATATCTATCTATCATGTGTTTATTTTTGTTAGGACTATCGATGACGGATAAACCACCATAATCATTATAATTATTGTTACAATTCTATTCTTTTACTTTGTTCTCTTTGTACAGATTTGGTTCTTGTGATTGTCTGGGCCACTTTGTCAATTGCCGGTGTACTCTTTCAAATGTGGCGAGAAAGGGGTAGGGCTCCTTTCCCACCGCCGCCTCCACCTTCTTTTTCACAGTCACGATATTATCAGTCATTATCGTCGTCTCAGGAACAATACCAACAGCAGTATGGGACCACGGGTGAGCCCGTTGTCATTGCCACCACCAGCAGTGAAGAAGCTACAGAAACCAGTCCACTGGTGCGAAGTTCTTAAGGAATATTTTGTCAAGAAATAATGGGCTACTTATAAGTAACGTATATAGCGTGTTCTCTCCAGCCATAAGACTTGTTGCATGAAAAGTAGAAACACTTATTTAGACTTAATTAAACTTATTTTTAATATACTAAAATACTTCAAGGATGCAAACTACTTGTATATTTTTCAAATCGACTTATCGAAATGTTTGTACTGTTGCTAAAAATTGCCATCGTTATAGATAGTTTGTAGTTAATAAATTATGATTATGACTCTGCAAACCATTTTTGTGATAACGATTTTATTATTGGCACTAAAGAAATGGAAACTTTAAATATTTGTTTGAAAGATCTGCAAAACACACGACACTGATTTGACAAGGCATAAAATACTTTTATTTAAAAAAAAAACATCACTCATTTTTATTCTGATGGCTCATTTTTTCATTTTACGCATCCGTTTTCACTTTAATCAACTGACTTCACTTTACTTGTAATCTTTCAGAGGATTTTTAGAAAGTGTTCTTATTACTGACGTGATATAAGAGAGTAAGGGAGTGATGCGATCGATTTTATAAGATAACGTGAAAATTTTCGACTAGTTTTCATACGCATACAAAACAGAGTAATGAAGAAGTATATTTTAAAGCTAATACGCATTGGAGCATTGAGTTAAATGAGTGGTTGGAGAATCGCATGGTTGGATTGCTCGGTTGATGGTTTGTGCCTGTGACATGTTATATTGTACAAAATACTTACATTCTTGTTGATTTCATACTCATCAGCACAACACACTTGGCACACTACCACTGCCGCTACCACTACCCATAATTTTATCCTTTTGCTCTGGTTTAGTTTGGTTATTTTCGCTTTAGCTTCGGTACCTATTTATGATGATGGTCTCTCGCTTGTATCTAGAATTAGTAAAGCAGCAGCAGTAGTCGTTTCTCTACTTCTGTTTACCAGTTACTCAGGGATGCTCCTCTCCTGCTGCTGCTACAAGGGAAACGAAACGATTCTGGTTGAAGAAGATCAAAGTGAAGAGCAGTGAAATGGAATGGGGAACATGATTGAAATTTGGTCAATTGAGTGATGAGAATCCTCATGTTCTTCATGATGATGATGAGTGTTACTCATGATGCTGATGATCACGATGATAATATGATGATAAAGATAACTCCAGGCCTGTGATGCTTATTTTTCTGCTTGATAATGTACACGCATTTTTTCTCTAAAAGAGTTTTTTAACGGTACGTGTTTTGCCAATGAGAGTGAGAACGCTCCGTCAGTGACAGCAGCCAAGCTTGGTTGTGGTGATGCGGCAGGAGTTCGGTTAAGTAGTGGGATAAAATGAGTGTTGGTGATGCTCTTTATGAACTATACAGCAAGTTGTTATAAAGAGAGAGAGAGAAAATGCAATTTGTTGGATATATGTATACTTTTGGCAACTTGAGGCAATGCAATGCTATTAAGCGGAATAATAATAAGTAATTATTTTTTAGCTGCAAGACAAACTTCTCTGTCACATGTAGACCACGGTAATTTTTTGATTGAACGCACAAAGTATAAAAGTACATTGCGGTCAAGATGTTGAGTAGCTGATAAGAGAGCAAAATATCTACGAGGAATAATAACCTCTGAAAGATTTTTGTTGATGATAAATACATGATTTGTAGTTATGATGTATGATTAAAATGTGATGCCATTGAAAACGTAAATAATTGTGTAAGGCAAACATTTTTTAAATTCAATTGTTCTGATTGATTCACTACATTGATTTTTATTATTTTATTCTTATCAATCACCATAAACTTTATAGTTAAGTACTAATACTCCATCAAACCTATAGGACAAAAGTTAAATTACATATGATATCATTACAGATAAATATAGAACTAAGTTAATGAAAATGGAATAATACATATATATATATTGTATGTATACTTAACATACCGATGACAAGTAATCATTGAAGTACATTGAATGAAAATACTGTTTTTTACTTTAAATATTTTTCTGTACACAGAAAGAATAAGTTGCGTTTTAATAATGATTTGTTGCTGTAGATCCATGTTTACATTGTGATGTTAATGATGATGATCTTTCTTTCATTTCTACAATTTTCCATTCGAATTCCAGCATAACACCATACATCGATGGCATTTCTGATACCCTTAAGCCTAAGAGTCCTTAAATTACTTTACAGTTAACAAATTTTAGTTTTAAAGTATGCTAACATTGTAGTTTATTTTACTGTTAAAATGGCTATAGTTTATAATTGTAGTAAATTCACATGAATTTTAAGTATTTACAATAGAAGTACATTTGATACAAGATATATAAATTATGATAATGGAAAACTATACAGATATTCATACCGCACAAAATTTTTAAACCTAAATTATAATAGTCATAAGATGAGTGTATACTAAAAAATTATATAGTTCAGATGATATTGCTAGAATATCGAGTATCTCTTTCTGTCCTACCTAACAGTATACCTCACACATAGGATTATACTATCTTGTATACGAAATATAGTTGTAGGTAAATATATCATCATCTTCAAGTATTTACCATACATGTAATTTGTCACTCTGAAGTTCTAAGGATGAAATATATACCTGAATGGACTGTATGGCTTTTAGATCAAAAAAGGGAAAATGACACCGCAATTCTATGAGAAAAGCACAACCATACCTTTGTTTACTACAAAATAAATATACTAACGATAAAAATGAACTGTTCGGATTTGTTTTTATGTGTTTATATTGGTTTTTATAAAAATTACGGTTGTCGGAAACTGTAAAAGATTACACGGTAGATATCACGAATACACTGTTTCACGTTTCCCCAGAAACTGAATGCATTTGAATACTAACTTCTTCGTACTTTCTGGATCAAGATCAGACAGACAAACTAGATAACACCCAAAAAAATGCATTCATGGCAAATACGTTTCTTTATACCTAAAATCATACTGACTTAACTAAAACAGGTAAAAAATATATTTCAAAAATGATGTGTGTAATGTGGAGAGAGCGTATATATCACGAAATGCATTTCCTGCTGTAATAGAGAATCCAACTTTAAAGCAAATATACTCACAGCTTCACCAACTCAACGAAAGGATTTAGCGATTTGCAAACAGAGAGGAATGTATAATTATTTCCACAGTTTGAAAATCTAATACCACCATTATGTTATTTGTAAACTGAAATCTATTTACAAGCTTATTTACGCAGCATTATTTTAATACATGTCACGTAATGATACCGAGATTTGTTCCTTTCCTACATATATAGAATATTGTGAATCTAACTAGATGTATCTATTTTATATTAGGTTTGTAATAATTTGCTTTTGATTTTCAGTAAATATAATATAGTTTACATTTAAATTATAATCTTCCTAATAGCTAGGTATAGACGTAGTTGACCCTGTGACTCCACACTTCACATCTCTCTTTAGGAAAAAAAGAAACAATAGAAATAGTAGGATTCTTGTCTAATATTTTCATTATGAATCTTTTAAGATTCCTACAAATTTTGTTTCATTTTATGCAAGCGACATGTTTGAATCCTTTGCAGATTGATGCAAACAGGTATTCATTTTCAGGACTGATTCTAAAAAGTTATGCGCTTATTCAAAGAAAATATTGTACCAATTGATCCGAAATGATTAATGTTTCCTTCCACTGACTAATTTTATGTACCCAACCAAATCCTTTGCAATTCGTGGTTAAAATAGAATCAACCGATTCAAATTATTATTTTTAAATGACACTACTATAAGAAAACTTAGACATTATGACTGAATGGATGTTACCATTTTATGATAACGGTACCTTTTTACACTACTTTAATGAAGAAAAAACGACAAGCCTCGCCTGATTGTAAACATTCATTTATAATTTAATAATGATTAGTATAACCATAATAATTTACGAAGAAGTATTTAACCCTTCCTTTTTTTGTATTGCAGTGCTCAACTCTCACAGTTTATCTAATATATAATCTCTATGGTAAATACAGCAACACATATTTATATGCGCTTAAAAGTAGCGTTAAATTTCATATCATCTGTATATATTTTAGCAACTATACTTACTTTTGGTAGTTTTTATTTACTAAAAAGTCATTAAACTAATGAAGAGGGATAAATAATAGGATTTTTACTTCCTTTGGTTCAATCTTTCCCATTTTAAAACTTTGAACATGCCACAAAAATTCTCTTGTTTTGTAAAATACTTTCCAAAACTCACATTCCCTGGCCTGGATGCAGAATCGTTCTAGATGCTGGCAAACTCATATATGTTAACGGATTTGGTTTTGATGTGTACTTTAACTATATTTTTTCCTGCTAAGTTTCAATACAAAGTTTAAAAAAGAGTACGTTGATATTTTGCTTGTAGCATTTAAGCTGGTAGTATTTTAATGATGATGGATTTTTGTTGTTGAACGCATGTTTGAAAGTCACCTTCCTGTTTTCATTTGTGCCATGCCTCTGAATGTAAATAAATAGTTTAAATACATTTTTCGTAGTAAAATGGAATAATAGTATGCCCCAAATTTTAGTGGATTGTATACTCATAGTATTAGGTATTTATATGTATATACGTATGGTTCATATAATAGAATGTAGTATTTATGTACATTGTGGTTTATACTTTATACTTACACTAGTTTAATTATTTTTAACAACCGGACAAGTACAATATAATATTATTAGGTATGCGTAAATAGGAACGACGACAACGAAACTGCCATTTTAAGATGTTTTCTTCATAGTATTTGATTTCTCCATACAGAGAAAACAGATAATCATAATTGTATGGTTTATTATATGCTATATGAAGAGTGAAAAGGTTTTTTTTATCCTTTTTATACCTTAGGTTATATTACAGTTGGTATCGTGGATGTTGTAGTCTCGTTGCTGGTTCTAGTGGTACGTTTGTCATTGGAGCCGATGAGGCCAATAGTTGGACGCTAAATCTGGCCCGTGGCTAGGAATCTGAACTGGAACCGAAACACCAGCCGATATCACTCCTGAAATTTTACAAATCAAAATAATATGTTAAACACCTATTTATTAATGCAACCGTACACTTTTCAGATTGTCTTCATAGTAAAGAAATCTCAATGACATGGAATCAGTGATTTTAAAGATTGCAAAAAAAATTACCATGGTACTGGCTTGCCGCGCCTCCATGTGAAGATGGAGTATTGGCTCCATATGAAGGATGTGAATTGACACCCCCAGACACTGATCCTTGACCGGAACCGCAATGTGGTGCTCTGCTCCCGTATGATCCAAGAGACGTCAAGGGATCTGCTCCAAACATGTACGAGTAACTGGCTGCCGGATGGGCAGCTTCACGCTGCTGCAAACAACTGCTTCCCATGCTGGTAAGACTTCCCGTCATCGAACTGCAAGTAGGAAGAAATAAAAATTAGCATAAAAATTCGCAATTTTGAAAACGTCTTAAAAGGGTAAGCATATTTGTAATAAAATTCTTTCCAAGCAAAAAAGGATTTCATGCAAAAATACTTATGCAAGTCAAAAGTAAGAAGAGAAAAATGGTCAGAACAGCATTTTTAATGATAATTGTGACATATGCCTGCCGCATGTGTACTAATTTACTTTGATGATAGTATCATTATCATGATCAACAGCCAAACAATATTTTATAAATAGGTCTATGCCAAAGCTTTTTGGAATGCATGAATGCGAGGCTGGCTGTTAACTGTGAACAAAAAGAAAAGGAGGCAGTGGCTTAGAGATGATTTAGACCCAATCTAATAATAATTTGATGCGAGAAAAGGAATAAGGATTACGCCCACCAACACCCTCAAACATAAGGCGAAATTTTATATGCGGCTACCGCACTGCTTTTGCTGCTGCTCTTCTCTTTTATACTTTAACTCTTTTATATGGGATCATCATCAACATCATCATTTTGTTGGCTATTCACTCATTTGTTGGCAGTCGCTGGTTTTGTTGTTGCTATTGTTGGTTGGGTGCTTTAATGAATTTTATGCAGCTTTACTACACAGCAATCTCTCTCTCTTTAAAAAGTACCGAGTACACTAAACCCTTTCACAACTCGACCACCGTCATAATCATCATCATCAACAACAACTTGATAAACAGTTTTTCAGTGGGCTTCCCTATTTTGTTATGTATTTTAATCGAACTCACAAAAAGCTATTGCATCTGTACATTTCTACATGGTTTTTCTGCAGTAAGTCTTATCTCTTGAACAATCTATGTTTATATCATTATTATTATGTGAGGGAAATTGGGATCATCATCATGAACAATCTTATCTTCTCTTTTAGAGGACGATGATAAAGCTGTTTCCTAATAGAAAGTATTGAAAACGTGCCCGTAATATTCTAAAAGTATGTAGCATACAATTGCTAAACATTTATAGCACTATCACCAAAACCAAACTGATTCTCGTTGAATAAGGACTCCCTTGGCTCCTATCCATCTTTTTTGCGGCACTCACAAATAATGCATTCATAATACAAAATACATGAAATAAAACAAATAAAACGGCTTTTTAAAACCCTCTCTTGTTCCTTTTGTAACGTCCCTCGTTTCTTTGCACCCATAGTTCACCCTTTTCATTGAATTTTTGTGTGTATGATCCTAATAGACTTTATTCTTTAATATACTAACCGACCTAGTAGATGGCTACCTATTTTGCTACCATGCATTTTTGCTTTGTGTACACTTAACCGAATCAAAGTGGGTTCCATGTACAATGTAACAAAATCAATTCACAATACAAAACAACTTTTTTGTAGCACATACCAAAACCCCTTCAAACTCACCGACAGGATAATAGTGATACAGTGATGAATGGAATTCAAGAAAGTTTTGTCGGTATATCTTGTTCATTTTAAAATGAACCCACAACTCAACTCACGACATATTCACATCTTTTCATTGAATTGTATACAGAGCGGCCTCCTTTTTCAAAGATCATCGTCACTAAGAAAGAAATGGAACAATATATGCCGAAAATGCAATGCAATGGCAACTTCATCAACTCTTCTTGTTATATAGTCACAATAATTGAATTACATTACATTTTCATTGAAAGAATACTTTGTGTCGATCATAAATCCACCACAGGGTTCTTGTAAACATGGACATTATTTGTTTGAAAATAAATACTCAAAGAGCATTCAAAAAAACATTGTCTACCTTTTCATTTCGCATTTTTAAAGGGATAACGCGGCATGAGTGTTGATGATGTAGATGATCAGGATGAGATGGAAAAGAAAGCGGATAAGAAACAGATGCATAACAAGACTACAGTGCTTAAGATTTGACTTAAATAAAAGAGTATAGAAAGATGATACAAGATTATAAGAGTACTCATTTTTAGTTCTACGTGCTTCATTCATATCTTGATTTTCTTACATTACTTATTGAGTTAACGAAATAAAAGAAAAAAGTACAAGAAGCACAAGTATAAACATTGAATTAAAAACGTAGGCATGCTTTTCGTATTAAATTACGTTGCAGATGGGAAACTATTATTATGCGTTTCTTAATGTTTATTTGTTAATTACAAGTACCTGTAGGAATCTGGCATGGAGGCGATTGGTTGGGGCAAGGAGGCGTACATCGAGTTGAAACCGGAGTTTAACAATGGACGAGTTGAGGTTGCGGTGGCAGGTGGAGGGGAGACGGTGTTATCATTGGTTCCACCTCCTCCACTACTTCCACCACCACTACCACCTCCGCCGCCACCTCGTCGTTGGTTTCGCAACTTTTCCTCACGGCGCCATTTCGCACGACGGTTAGAAAACCAAACCTGTCAAAACACAAAAAACAACAACATTATCATCACACTCAGATAAAAAACATTCAAACCGCTTTGTTTGAAAAGAAAATTTAAATTAAGACTAAATAAATATCCATTGTGTACATTTTGGCCATATCTCTCTATCTTTATGACTGTAATAAATTTCATAAACTAATTTAGTATGCATGAAAATATGCATCATGCATTCACTATACTATAAGCCATAAGTCAACAGCTCTTCTTTACCCATCATCCTAATACATTTATTTGTACGCGTTTGTATTTGCGTATTTGTAAACAAGCGTTAAGTTCGAAATACAACTACTGTAATACTTCGAGAATGTAACTTTAATACGCAAATAAACATCTTGCACCTCCACCATCCCCACTTATCTAAACTTCATGTTTATTGGTTTGAATTTCTATCGTGTTCTTTCACTTTTAAAACTTGACATTTCTCTTAGTTATACTCATTTCATATCAAATGATTTCTCTCTCTGTTTATATTTTTGTTTGAATGATGATTTTTGGTCTCGTGCTGTTGTGTAAACAATATATATGAAATACGAAAACATATAATAAAAAGTCAGTAGTATTTCACAGAGGAATCTCAAGTGTGTACTTGACAAGCTAGGGAGATGATGGGAATGGGAAAAGGGAGATGTTTGTTGATGTTGTTGTTGACGATACTGAAAATGTGTGAATTCGTACACTTGTGACTTTACAGCTATATTAACCGCA
Source organism: Entomobrya cf. arborea Gr-Col-00668 (assembly GCA_034699025.1). Taxonomy (NCBI): domain Eukaryota; kingdom Metazoa; phylum Arthropoda; class Collembola; order Entomobryomorpha; family Entomobryidae; genus Entomobrya; species Entomobrya cf. arborea Gr-Col-00668. The sequence goes on along the minus strand of JAQIWN010000072.1, from coordinate 32,321 downwards.
TAATATTTCTAACCATCATCGTCACATCAGAAAGGAAAATATTGTTTAGTTGAAATTTCAAAGCTAACCAAATTTTGATGAATTTTTTACTACATGGAGATATGCTGAAAGAGAGAGATGTGATGTTAATCTACCTCTTCGGGAAAACAAACCGCATGACAGAAGATGTAAGAAAACGAGAGAAACCAGAAGGAAAAATATACAAAGGTATACACACACAGAGAGACCACACTATATAACTACATACTCATTTCACTCTCTTTGAATGCCAGCAAAACTTTGAAAATTATCATGAAGTTTATAATATGTATGTACTTGGATTCATTCATACCTGAATTCTGGCTTCCGGCAGTCCAATTTTCTCTGCGAGTCTTTCTCTGGCAAACACGTCCGGGTAGTGAGTTCTCTCAAATTCTATTAACAGAGTAGAAATTTAAACATAAATATTATTTTTTAAATTTTCTCATCATAACATGATGGTTACTTTTGAATGTCAGTTGTTCATTTGGAATTTTATGTACACACAATACACAGTCGATGAATAAACAACTATGCAAATTTACTCACTATCATCATTAGTCGTATAACATGCGAGTATTTTTCCGTATGCTCACTGAGCAATTAATTTAATATTGTTTAATTTTTTCAGTTCACGGGAAAAAAGCACATGTTCTTTACGCATGTATATTTTTATTCGGATGTGTACAATGGTTTATTGAAATTGATGATGATGATACTTGTACCAATTTTCATTTATGGATAAAATAATATCTGGGAATGAGCATCTAATTTTAAAAAGGGACATTTCATGGAGTTTCGTTCTGTCAAAAATATATGTATGAGAATATTGATTAATATTTACCTTTCTCGAGCGCCTCAATCTGATCATTTGTAAATGAAGTTCGGTTTCTCTGAAGTTTTCGCTTCAGTCTCAAACGAAGTTGGGAATCTTCATCGGCGGAAGAATTGTGATCAGAGTTTCCATCGGATGTTCCTTCACTATTTACATCTACAAAGAAAGCACACAAGACATTCAATATTAGAACTATTTTTAGTCAATAAAATATACTTACAAAACTACCATGCTAATTAATTAAAATCATTGTAAAATTGTTCATTATTCCAGATTCACATTTATTCCACTTGTGCAATAATATCATCAAAATTTTTGTATGTTGGTTCTATATTGTTTGAATGATAAACAAACACAGTTTTTGTCGTAATTAGTAAAGATCCACTCATATTTTCTTTTGTGTAGAAATCCCTATTATTTTTATGCAAAAAGTGTGCATGTATACAAAATTCCATTTGTAAAACCCTTCTATCCTGGCATAGAAGCGAACACGTTGAATTTCGAAAGCTCTGCCAGAAAAAAAAACCGAACTTGTGTTTCGTCTGTTTATTCAACAATATTTTCCTACTTTTACTACGTTCACTGATTGATTACACAACGCAGCAGAGCTGTTCTTCCTCGATGTTTACATGTGCCTTATTTTGCAACCATCATCATTACCCCGTCCTCCCATTTACAACTCCTGCTAATGTAGCTTTGCTGATGGCCACAATCAAGAAAATACATAGTTATCGCGTAAACATTATCATACTCGAAGGTTTTGGTAGGTCTGGTATGTACGCAAAGCAAATATGTAGTATGAAAATTTTGCGATCATGATGAGTACAAGTATAATTTCATGTTGGTTCTATGAAATGCATCCTGGCTAAATACCAATCCGCCCAGAAGCAAACTTCGGTCAGTTTGTATTATCTAACAACCAACTTTACTAGAAACAATGAAACAAACAAGGGGTATCCGGAAGAAGATATTGATCTGATCATCATCCGCAACGCAGTTTTAGTGAATGAATACACATAAACCTACATTATATAATCAGTAAAATTAGCTGGGTAAATGTTACAAAGTTTGATTAAGCAGCATTTACTTTTAACGTGAGCTTTCTCTTTGTTTTTCTCTTCGTCAATACTAAAACTGATCTTGTTATTTAATATCATCATTGTTAACATTAAGAAATAAATAAAGAGGATCAAAATGACATAAGGGCAAAAGAAACATACCAAATCACACTGTATGTCTGGGTGGTTTCCTCAACAATTTTATGGCTGTGACCAATTGTCGTGGTATCAGTTTTTCAGCAAAAAAAAAAATTTAGCTGTAGAAATACAATATGATTTGTATGAATCCATGAAGTAACGTAAAACAATAGAAGTGGTGGTGCTGACTTTGCTGGTAGAACATGGCACGATGGTACAATCATCATCGTGATAGGATAGCATGAACACAAAACCGTCCCAAGGGGGAAAGTAATGAACTTGGCCTCATAAAACATGATCTTGTTATGTGAACTTCTCATGTAATTTTTCTGCGTGTGCAGGAGAGAGCAAGGAAACAAATAAGAGGGGGAAGAGCAGTGGTGGTGGTGGTAAGTTACCATACAACCCTATTTGGCCACCAACATAACCATTGCGATTATTAAGATATAACTTGACGCACTACTATTTCAACGTTACAACAAACAGTTGATTGAGACACACAAGTAGTTATGTGTATACCCGAGAAATAAAAGTCATTATCATCCTTCTCCTTCATCATATTTTCCGTCTGTAATGTAATTTCTCTTGTCATCAGTTTATCAGAGAGAAAATGTAATAACTTTGCAATGAAATAACTGAATGAATAGAATTGAACGAGGGTTGCAGAAGGCAAAAAAAAACTTATTGTATCTTTGCCTTCATTCTTTTTCTGAATCAATCAGTTTTGGAAAATGTATTTTGTGAAATAAAACATTATTAACTCAAAAGATGATTACGTTTTTGACCGAATTAAGTTAACTTACAATATTTTTCTGGCCAACAATATAATCACTTTTAGCAGTCAATTCATTCATACATAATACTTCAATACCACCCCTAGCTTCCTTGCATTTAATACAAACTGGTACCTTTTTTCTCTAAAGCCATTAAAACTTTTAGCGTTTGTGTACTTTTAAAAACTTTTCTCCTTCACTTTTATGTATGCATGTATTCATACATATTATTTTTTAATATTAGTTGTTCTCTTTTCGAAGAAGGATAAAAGGATGCCTGCAGCAGCAGTTGTTGAGCAAAATAAAGTTAAGAAAAGTTGGCAAATTGTCAAGTCCTTTTTTTCTCTACGTTCAATTTTCATGTTTCCAAAAAATCAATTTCCACATAGCTTTATTCCACACTTTATACTTCATCATCTATAAACATGTACAATTCAAAAAGAATATATAAAAGGTAGCGGTAATCATATATGGACATAAATTCTCCAATATTTTTTATCGCTACTAAAAATTTCCACACATAAACCAAGCTACCTACTCTACTCTCAGGTGTGTCATATGCCTGAGAGTTTTAGAGAATACTAGAGATCCTTTTTTGTGTAATAAAAACAGTTCCTTACGGCAACATAATGTTCCTAGTCTACTTACTTTTACTCCTTGTCTCAGCTTCATTTTTTACCTTCCTTGTACTATGAAAAATTTGCATTTGCTTGTCGTCTTATTTTTTCTGTCCATATGACTTACTTTGGTATGCAAAAACTTTTTATACATCTTTTAAATAAAAAGTCTCCTGTCGACTACTTGTGAAAAATGTGGTGTCGTTGTTACCATCTTCCTCGTCGTTGTCGTCTAGTCTTTTTTTACTAGTTCGTTCCATTTGGCTATAATAATCATCATATATTTTCTCGTGTGCTTCCCCATTCTGTTCTGCTGCGCAATTCAGGTGGAAATGCTAACAAAAGTGCTTACCTTTACCTATACTTCCGAATATTATGTTAGTCTACAACCATGAATATATTTGCCGTAATATTTTTTAGTAGTTTAGGTATTTCATGTAGTTTCACTGCCCACTAAAATCTCTTCTTTTTTTCATTTCGTACATACCATTATTTGAAATTTTGCATTTTATAAGTTTCACTTTTAAATAATAGCAGACTCAACATTCAACACAGATACTGTTACTACTAACAATCAAATTTTTTAAACAAAAAAATACCACAAGTAAAGTTTTAATAAAAAATTAAGGTAAAATGAAGGAGTCAGCAAAAGTTTATAATTCATCAGAAGATAATAATGTATTTATACCTAGAACAAATATTATCTCTGAAAAAAACGTACATAACAAAACGGTACAAAATACAAATTGAAATGAAACCGAGTGTATTTGCGATGCAAATGACTATCTTGAATGACAAAACTTTCCATGATGCAAGAATAAGTTCAAGAAAAGAAGGAAACCTGTCGTAAATCATGTTTATCATCTGGGATCATATACACGTAATTGTAAAACTTTGTCATTGGATGTAATATGAAATAATTGAACAAACTGTACTCTGTGTATAACATTTCCGTTCTAGTTGAGTTTGATTAAATTATAGGGAGGTAATGAAAACTGTTATGTATCAATGTTGATCATGCATTTGGACTGATTAAGATGCTTGTAGAGTATTGATTTTTCTGTTTTAGTTGGTATCCATCTTTTCCATTCCAGAAATTAGCTTCTTGTAATATAAAGAAAGAAACAACTCAAACAGAAACAAAGTTTTAACTTTACAGAAATCAGTCCAACTTTTATTCGCAACATAAGCCATGTATTTTGAATATTATTTATCCTATATAAAGTATCCTAGTTCAAACAGGATGCATCAGTATTTGGTGATTCGGTATGCTTATCGCATTCTAAAGGAAAGGATTTTACAAAGCACTACTTTCTACGTTGTCTGACGGTCTTTCATTCTTATTATTTCAGTCAACTTTAAAAAAATCCTTTGAAACCAATTTGTCTAAAAATTCGTGGTACCCGTTAGAAATATTATGTAGAGCAAAACAATTTTACCTTCATCTTTCACACATTGATTCAAATTAGATTTCTCTTTAAATTACGTATTCCTAAGCGCTACTTTGATACTGTGTTATCCCCTTACACGCAATCACAACACAGTGCACTGCACCCCATTAAATTTCTGTGCATACGCACATAATCCAGCAACAGCCCCACGCATACTTTTACATAAAACCAATCTCCTCCACAATAACAACTACTACAGCTAGAAGCAGCTTTCTCCATCGTTATTGTCTCGGTCTCCCTCTCCCCATCTTCCTTCTTCGTCTTCTTCCTTCCTCCTTCGATTTACGCATGCACGCACAATAAATTCATTTTCCCACATGTTTTCTCTTCTTTTAGTGCTTGTATAGAATGTACCATAACTACTCTTTAGTATAGACGTTCTATTGCTGCTCATTGTGGTAGTGGGAGTTTCGGAGAAAATGCAGAGCAGCAAGCAGCCATTACATTTTTTTTACAAGAACAGGGAGAATGAGAGAATGATGATGTTATTTCATGCATATATGTTCAATATGCGTGCGGGTATAATATACATGCCTCCTTTTTTGGTTTTTCTCGCATCGCTTTTTTCAAAGTCTTCTGTGTAAGCAGTCGAATAAGCGTAGGAAAAGTTCAAGAAAATGCATGTAACGATGTAAGGATTTTCCTGGATGTGTCATCTAACCGGGTTGCTGTCTTCACTCTTATTTTTAAGCGACTCGCAGCTCTCCTCCGTCATAGTCATAGCAAGTATACATGATATTATTACAAATAGGGAAATTATAGCCCCGTATGTTTATTATAGTTACAGTCAGCAACAGTGCAATATATAGCAGGCAGTCATGTAATGGGATTATTGACCGTGTGCCTTCATGCACCATCATCACTTTTACTTTCTCTACTATCACCACCACCACCAGTGCTACGACTACTGCTGCTGCATTTATTTACGTCTTCAAAGTGTCACACTTCTTTCTACTGATTGCCCTTTCTCTGCACTTTTTTCGCATTACTGAATACTGGGTGGAATATGTATATCCGGTGCCGTTGTGCTGTTCTTTCCAATGAATGAAAATTACTTTTTGAATGAGTAGACATGATGCATAGAGAACAAGATCAACTTTTTTTCTGGGTCAACATAAAACATAAATGTGGTAGTAGTCAGAATGCAATGAATGAACGAGTTCAGATTTAAACAAGTGTTAAAGTTTTATACATAATCACATTTTGTCGTGCTATTTTGATTTACGCTTGAGTGAGCAAAAGGCCTCATTTTAGTGTGAATTGTACCTTTACTTCATTTATTACAATTATTGTTTGAATTCTACCTTTACTTCATTTATTACAATTATTGTTTGAATTCTACCTTTACTTCATTTATTACAATTATTGTTTGAATTCTACCTTTACTTCATTTATTAAAATTATTGTTTGAATTTATTTTTTGAGGGATCAACAAGTAAAAATTAATTTAAAGTTGCAGTCGGTTGCACGGAGGTGTGAATGAAATGAAATAACTGATTCACAGATAAAACTTCTTCGACCTTTTCTTGTAAAGTTTTCTTGAATGGAAGCATGTTATCTTTTTCTACTTCTTGCCGTTGCCGTCTATTGCAGCGTGTGTACAAAAATAAATAATTTATTTCAAATTTGTACCCCCGTCACAACAATGGCATCGAAATACATAACTGGATATTTTTTTTAATGTTGAGAATATTTTAGAACATACTGATTTAGTCCATGTTAAGAAAAGTATGTAAGTATTTAAGTCTCTACACTTAACAGGTGAAGTCCATATTTAGACAATGTTGCAAAGATGCATTTAAAAAAACACATTCCCAAGTAAAGTTCAGTTTTTTATATTCATCTTTTCCTTAAAATTTGTTTTCAAAGTTGGATGAAATAATATGACGTCAAATGATGTGATGATGTGCTCACAAAACATTTGAATGTCCCTACAAATTCTACAACACAGTTTGCCTTTACTCACCCTTAAAGCACTGAAAAGAAATATATGTTCACACATTTCCCATATTGATCTTAAAGTACTTTCATAAAAGTTTGTATTGTCAGCAAGCATTACTTTTTATAATTTTGTTGATGATAACTTGAGTATGATTTGAATTAATGCGTGTGTGTAGTGTGTAGAGTATTGTGTGTGTAGCTCATTGTCACCGTGATTTGTAACGTTTGAATGACTTAAATAGAGAGAGAATTCTGATCCCTCTTTTCTTTGAACGGTTTTCCCTGGTGGTGTGGTGTGTATTACATTTTGTTTGGGGTGTTGTGTGTATGTGTCGAAAACTATGTATTTTACTTTGTATGATATTGTTAAAGCGGACAGAGTAGAAGACAAGAGCACAATTGACAATGGGATCAAATATGAAACTACAATAGCTTTTGTTCAATACTGATTCTTGCTTTACATTTCCTAAAGCCATACCATACACACACAGGGAGAATGTAATATCAAACCAAAGGTATCATACCTTAGAGTCTGCAATTTTGTACAAATATGATCATGATGACGATGAGTAAAAATAAGCCAGGTATGGTGTATGAGAATGAATGGAAGTTTAACAATGAAAGCGCATAACTCAGTAAATAGTGAATACGTACTTGAAAATCTGAAAATCTTTGCGAGGATGATGATGTGAATTGTATTGTGATTGTCGTTGAAAAATAAATAGAATATTTTACGTGTACACACTACACACATGTTGTGTATGAAACGAGGATGGAGTAAAGTACACATGTAAAATAACTAAGTAGCTTACTTGACGATCTGCTTAAAATGATCGCACTCAACTCTCAACAAGTTATTCTACCAACAATGAAATAAAAGGCCTTGGGTTTTGCTGTTTTTGGGGACTATTTTGTGGATGTTGGTTGAGTTTTGAGTATGTACGTGTGTTTCTTGTAAAATATGTAAGGCACATATGTTTCTCTTTGTGTCGACTACTTTTGCAGTAGAGCCTAGAACAAGAAGGAAGTGAATGAGACGACTCAAGTATTTACTCACGTTCTATTATTCCTGAATGACAATCAACAATATACTTGTATTAAATCAATACAATATGTACTTTTGAGATGATTTTGTATGATGATTACGTTATAGCATGGGAATAAAATACTCAACAGAAAAATTAATACCAACGAAAGTAAACATATTGCATGATTTTTTAAACAGCAACAGAGGTGACATTTGTGTGTTTATGATTTGTTGAAATTTCACACAAAAAAGTGTGTAATATGTAACAAAAGAATTATTGCATGGAACGAATTTTTTATGTGAATTTTGAGTGGAATAATATACAGACTATATATTTTTTAATTGCATTGAAATTGCTTACCTCGTTTATGTGGATCGTCTCTTGATGATGGAGGCAGCGGTGCAGATAATGGAGTTGTTGGCGCAGGTAAACCAATAGGAGGTCCTGGCGTTGTCCCCGGATACCAAGCCCAACCTGCCGCACTCACCGCAGCCGCTTGTCCGTTGAACATTCTAAGTTTGTCGTAGACAGAGTCCGGCGTCGGACCACTGCCTGATTGCTGTTCCTTTTGTGCTGCTAAATTTCTTAGGACGCGATTGATGGATGAAACCTAAAATTAACAAATAAAGAAGACAACGAGAGTTAATAAAGTCTTGTTTATATTTTAACTAGCTCGTAAAATTCTGCCAAAAAATTACTCTTTGGTAGAAAGAATGATTGAGTTTTAAAAGTGAAAGAAGAAGAGATGCTCATCATGAATTAAAGTGTTGTTGGCAAGGGAGAAGTTAGGAAAGTTGCAGACTTTAAATTGAATGTTGAAGTATAATTTAATTTTCAGTGGCAGTAAATTGTTGAATGGGTTGGTGGTGGTGATGATTTGTTGTATGAAAAGTTGTACGATGTGATGATGTGGAGGATAGGGCTCTAGGGAGAAATAAAATCTGCGACTTTTCTCCCTTATTCTACGTCTATTGTGGTAAAGGAAAACACAAACAGTTAGAGAAGCTACATGGTTGTGTTTCTTTGCTTTCGCCTCAACCCGTTTTTTTCTCTCTCTTACTCTATCATCATATAATGCAATAATACATTTTATTTCTCTGATGATGATCACCAGGATGCTCACGCTCACACACAATCTACTGCATGAACTACCACTACTAGAAAAACGTAACTTTCAACTTTTCCACATAAACCTTGCTTCACTGACTACAATATCTAATCTTTTTAACATCGCCATATTATCTAAAACTTCATAAATAAAACCCTTTTTTGTGTGCGTCTGCCTCCTTCTGCTCTGCTGCCGCTGGACCACGGAGGACTACGAGACTGTGGTAGAGGAGCCAAACAGCCCTCAGCAGAGAGAACAAGATGTAAAAACTGGAGAGTAAAATTTTCCCGTTCTACATTTTATTTTACAGTTTATACAATGCACGGACAGGTTTATTATTAAGTTGACTTCCGCTTCAGTAGCTTTCATTTGGAGTTCGGATAATAATTTCAACTGCAACAAACTGTGTTACTGCTGCTGCTCTGCTCTTGTTCATTCTAAGCACACAACGCACAGCAGGGGCAGTAGCCAAGCTAAAATAAAAGTAAGCTTTTACGATTGGTAACAAATACAATGTTTTCCCTTTCCCTTCAACTTTTTTGGTTTGTGTGGTTTTCATTATTCCATTTCAAAAATATTCGACTTGTTTAAATTTTAAGCAATTTGTCCATCAACCTATTCGATAGCTTTTCCATGGTATGTACGTGAAACAAGAGATTGATGAAATACAGACATTCAACAAAAAATGCGACACTGGCCTACGATAACTTAATTTTGTTGTCATATGAAAAAAAAAACTTTTGCCTTTAATTTTTGAAACAGAAATATATTTCCAATATGCAAGTAAATCGGGTTTTTGTCTACTTATCATCTTGAAATTACTGTGATGGATAGTAAAATTGTTTGATCATCATTGCTATCATTATGAACCAGCCCAGTACTCGCTTCCCATTTTATTTCAATTCCAAAAGTTTTGCTTTCGCTTTGGTGTTAAATTTTTAAATATTTATACATTATTCATTGTACTGATGGTATATCGAAATGATCATAATATTGTCACTAACATTTACACAAAAAATCCAACGTATAAGTTACAACTCTTTTTAAACTGCAATTATTGTGATGATGAAAGAGGATCATATCCAGTGTAAATGATGATGATGATCATGATGATATGACACAATGAGACAAGCAAAAAAACGAACTTTTCTCTCTGCTTTATGTCATGTTTTATGTTTGAAGAACAATAGGAAGCCTCTTCTCCTTGGGTTGCTTACATTGTTCGGAAGGAATAGAAACCCATCTTTTTTATTTCCAATCTCTCTTCCTTTTCCCGCATTCATTCCAATAATAAATAATCGTAATGATACGCCACATCACATGATCATGAAAAGGAAAGGTACGTTTTAATGGAGTGAAGTGAACAATGACAACAACAGGGCTCCTGCTGCGTCTGTGTGCTTTATAATATTGTGGTCTCCAAAAAAACACAAAAGAGAAAAACTCAAGTCTTTGAACTAGTTGTACTGGTGATGATGATAATGATACGTTATCCTAATATTGCAGAGGGTAAACATGTATAAATATTTCCATTTGATCATACATACGATGATGACAACAATATAGTTGTGCAAATCATGTATATAGTTATATAAATTATCTTAAAGTGGCTAAAAATATATTAATGCGTGGGAGAAATTTATTTATCCCTCTGATCACAATTACTATTATTCGGTCCATTCATTTTTTTCCAACGGAATGACCTTTTTGAGAAAGAGATAATGACAAAGGACAAAAATAAATGGGAAGGCTAGTGGAAATAAAAATTAAGGCGGAACTGGGAGGAATCCCATTTACTCTCATTTTTAATACTTAACAAGCGTTACTAACTGAATCATGATCAAGAATTAAATAGAGACCAATGCTCTCAAAGTGGACCAACACAGTTCAAAGCACTGAATTGATATCGAGTAGCCATGCCATATATATTATAATTCACAAGAAGACCATAGCTTAACAGTAGATCTAAAATACTTGCACATTTCTCATTCTCCCTAGGCCTCTCCACAACTCACTTAATTTTAACCAGAGTGCATTTAATTTTTTCATGAAAAAAAAAATCAGTATAAAAACTTGGTTTTAGTATATAGCTCGTAATAATTTTAAGTAAGCCCCTTGTATTATATAATAATATTCCCTTTTTCTGTACAAGGGTCATGGCATCATGGCACGTTGTTGTGTACGGAAGATCCCAACGATGATCATCATGAACAGGCTTAACGATTTCGTTTTCCCTATTTATTTTTTTGCTCGTCTCGTTGTTGATGTTATTATGTGTTGTATGTGTGAGCCAAATGATGGTTCTCATTTTCAATGAGTGAAATGCAGCGTGCCAATACTATTCAGATTTACTCAGATGTGAAATAACGTGGAGAAATGGGTTCCATTCTAAAAATCCTCAGAAAAAAAATGTGGAAAAACCATATCCAAATTGGAAAGAAGACAAAAGTTTATACGTTCACTACTTTTATACTAGCTTATTTAGATGATCTCCAATATATGTATAAATACTGGTTTACTTTCAACTTGTCCAATGGAAGCTTATATGTATGTTTTAATGTGAGTATACTTATAAATATGCATTTCTACACAACATTCTTCATTTTTTGTCGATTCAAAAAGATCTTCTTTTTCAATTTAAATCGAGTGGCAGTAGTGGTGGTAATAAAAGGGATAGAAAAGTAGTACTACTTCTCAATCGACATGATCGTCCTTCTCGTCAGTCAAGCTTTAATTGAATTCTCAATCGTTGGGAAAGAATCCCTTAATATAACTAACATGCATACTAATCATATTCAACGCTTGGCTTGTTTGATACGTTACGTAATTATGTGTGTGGGTCTATCTATCTAAAAATGCATATATATTTATTTCTGTCCGTCCCCGTAGCCTACATTTAAAACATGGAAAATCCACTTTACCGAATTATGCTATCTTTATGTAATATTATTACACTTAAATATAATAATACATTATAACAGAAAAATATTGCATTTACATTCACGTTTTTTCTGTTGGTGGCGGCGTTGGAATATGTGGTGGTTGGTGTGGAGGCGATGATGGTGTTCGTGTGTATATTCGTTTCATTTTTCTACTTTGTTAAAAGTAAAGTAGAACCAGAAAAAGAGAGACACGCGCGCACACGTCAGCCTGTTCGTTTACGGATGCGTGAGTTTATCAGCTGCCGGCCTGACTTGGCCTGGTCTGATCATTTTTTCTTTTAGCAAAAAAATATAACCTCTCTCTGATCGACAGAATAGAATGTGTATGCTTTTTGTGTGTAAAAATATATACGTGGCTCTCTTTCTCTCTCTCTGTTCTGGTGAAAATTTCACAGATGTTGGCACAAAAAGAAATGAAACGTACTCTAGCTGAAAATTCATCAGGAGTTTTTATAATACAACCAGTGATGCAAGCAAGGCACACGGTGAAGTAGTGGTGGTGATGATGGTATGGTTTATATAGGTCCCTGTTTTTCACCAACACCACACACCACCGCCACTACCACCACTGTTTTTATATTTCTTTCTTGTTTCCCAATGTTATCGTCCTTGTGTATGTGTCAGTTCATTAGCCACCAATAAATTAATACAAGGGATACATAATGTAATGAGGAAAAACGAGTAGAGTAGAAGACTGTTATGTATTATGATTTTTTTGTGTGTGGTGGAGTGGTGGGATCTGTAATGATATTATTTAATTTAAACAGAGAATAAGGATACAATAATATAAAAGGGAATGGATAGTGGAGCGAGGCTGAATTGGCTGCCAGTGGTCGTAGACAAATAATCGTATTAATTAGGTTCGGTTCAAGTTGTGATAAACAGTTCAAGAAGAGCAATTGGGGCAATAAAGAAATAAAATGTACCAATTGTTGGTACCAACCGATGGATGTAAAGGGAGTAGGTGATAAAAATATCAGATGACAAGTGGTGAAATTTAACTTTAACAATTTAAATGTGTTAAATCACACCATCTATTCATTACACCCACAGAATGTTACGTAGCTTGTTGTTAAAGTTAATTTTGTTATTCTGAAATGCATAAATTACAAATGATGCATAAAATTATGATGATGGCGTGTGTTGTAGATTGTCCCAGTTTGCTAGATTTCTTTGCAAATTCTACATATTCATTATAGCACAATGTATCTTATATTTATGTTATCAAAGTTTATCACCCGATTTCCAACAATGATTTTGAGTAGGACAATCTGGTTTGAATACACGTATTTATAACAACTGCTTTGTAACGACTTCATTTGTAAATATAATATGTACTTTATTTAAATGACTTCCGAAAGTGTTGCACTATTTTCATCAACAAAAAAGAAAAAAATGAACAAAGTCATACAACATTTAATGATATCCTGTTTAAAGCTACAATCATTACACTAACGATCACTTTCACTACCACAGAAGAAGATACATTCATACATGATCATTTCCAGTTATTTTTGTACAACAAATTTTATGCTGCTTTTCATTCTTACAACTAATGCTAGAATATGTATCATCATCTTCACAAGTTGAAGCTGATTGATACACTGCTGCTGCTGTTGTTATAAAGGAAAAGAGAAAATCTCTATCTGTGCGCATCTTAGTACACATTCATATTATATGAAAACCTATATGTATAGTTGTGTGAAAAAGAAATGATGCTTTTCTCCTTCTCTCTTAAAAGATTCTTCTTTCTTTCCTTCCTCTTCAGTTCAGAGTTTTGTGAGTGACAGGCTCGTCAACGCTTCTCCCCAACTTTCATACCGTCTTTTGACTTCCATTCAACCACAACGTAATTTGGATCCACGTTTCCAAAATTTGCTTGTGAGACAGCAGGAGCAGAGAAAATGGAAGAGAAGAGTGAGTTGAGAATGACGACGATATTCCATGTCGAGTACAGACTTCTCTTATTTTCCTAGAGAGACTTCTTTGCCATCATACCACAAATACTTTTCTCCCTGCGTCCCTTTTCAACTCTCTTTCCCCACATACAACTAAGATTGCATGTGGCCACATGTATTTTAGTTTTACCAGCACACAAATTTCATGTACTTTATTTCTCCATATGTGTATACCCTTTTAATAGTTTTCTTTGATGAATGTAACAACAGAATTAACATAAATATATCGTAGTGGTACCATAATATAGAATGCTATTAAAACCGCACACCATTACTATGCATGGTATTTATTTTCCTTGGCAAGTATCATAATGTTAATGATATGTTGGAATTTAATGCATACTTTATTGGGAATTTGGAAGTGGAACATTGCACTTTTGAAGAAAAAATGAATACATGAGTAAAAAAAGTAGAAAGCGTATGACACTTTTGGGAACATTTTCCAAGAACTGGAAACACGTGTTTTATAGAGTTTACTACAAGCATAATGAACAAACTGATTCAATAAATTCATTTCAGAAGAGTCTACTTTGTTGTTTTTGTAATAAATAATCATACCACCTCTGTGAGAATATACCATGTGTATTTCCTGGAAAAGCGATGATATGGGCATTTGTTTTTACATATATAGGTAAGTAGAAAATGATAAAGAGAAAGCAGACTAATGAAAATGACAGAAGTCTCATCAGAAAAAGGAGAGTAAAAGAGAGAGAGAGAGAGAGAGAAGGAAAATAAATAAGCTTGTGTGCATGTTTGTGACGGGCTAAAAGAGAAGAGGAAGAGAAGAGGAAAATTTTACTTTTCCTCCTGCTGCTACGTAGATGCTTATAATAATCAAAAAGACGAAGATGTTGGCAAAATAAACTAGTAATATCTATAAAACAAGTTGCAGTGCAGTACTGTTCACATGATGATGATCACAATGATAATCTGTCTAAATACCTTTTTATAGTTGTATCAAACCAACCAATCAAAGTGGTCGTGGAAACTAGTCGTTTGAATGAGCAGTCACCTTGTTCTCGCAGGCATACATATATCGGATCAGCAGGATTACCTTTTTCTCTTAAATCATGATGATCATCGTCATCATCACCAATACCACCTAGCTCACAACTCTATCTAAACAAACAAATATTTATTTGGTTTCACTCCCACCACCACACCATCCACTCATCTAAATATAAATCTGGTAAAAGTACCCAAAACCCAAGCGAAAAGCAGAGCAAATCCATTTTATTTACTCAATCTCACAATAACATGTCACTATGTGAATCTCACTCACAAGCCAAAATCCGAATCAATCTGGCATGCTGCTAGTGACTGTACGAGAGTGAGTCTAAAATCTCAATCCTTTTTACGGGTTTTATATATTAGGAATGTATACATACTTATATAAGTATTCTAAGTACCCACTAAGCTTATTCCTCTTTTTTTGGTTGTCTTGTATGCTTGTGTGTGGTGATGGCGATGATGATGCGTCTTCAGGTGGAAGGATTATCTATGCAATGGACCAAAGCAAAGGGTAAATGGTTCATTTGCTTCCATATCATTCACTCTGATGGCCATGAAATGACTGACTACTGCAAACTCTTTTCTGCCTCTCTACCACCAGCACTTCTTACACAACGCATGCCAGCCATCCATATGTACAAATTTACCTCAACTCAACAACTCTAAACAGGACGATAAAAGAAGAACAAGATGAAATGATGTCGATGATCATCATGATAAGTCAGTTACCATATTATTCACTTTTCCATCTCTTTGTATGTGTCACCCATCGTCCTACCGAGCTGTCGTGTCGTGTGTAATATTTGTGTACAAATAAATACGTTTTCTGCCTCAAAACTTGTTTACCCTTTAATTTAGCAATGACTGAGTTGTCATAAAAGAAAATGTGGTTGTGGTGGTAGATTGGATGTACTACTACAATTTCACCACCGTTTACCACCACAAAAGTAGCTAAATAAATACACAAGACATATATACATTCGCAAGACATTTTCTCCCGTTGGATGGACCATGTAGTAAGCAAAGTGATCGTGTAAACAAGTAGAACGAATGAGCCAAGTACATTAACATGCATGCAAGAACTTCATTTTATGCTTGATATAAGTTAAAAGATGTTCTTAACGAATGGGTAGTGTGTGGTGGAATGTGTATTTCGTTGATGAATCTACAACCACCACTACTCTACTGTGTACCTTAGCTTATTCGCCATTCATTCGATCCATTTTTGTCCCTGTGATCATTCGTACTGCAAACAGACGTTTTGTTATATTCTCGTAATCTAATACCTTTCATCATCATTTATTTTCTTCTTTGGGAAAACTTGACTTGTTTTTTAAAGCTCTTCCGCTTGTTCACTCTTTCATCTCACTTTATATTTTTGACAGGTGACTACTCACAATTTGCAATGTCGGTTGGAGTTCAAACGATTCAATCTAGATTTTCAGGTATTCTAATCTACTTATTATCTTTTATCATGATGTTAACTGTTGCTGCTGTTGGTTTTCATTCAGACAATTTTTTTTATAAGATGATGTATATTGGCATTTGAAATGGGCTTTATTGATATGAAGTGATCGCCTTTTAAATTCATCATCATCATCAACATGTAATCCTCAGCGTCTCTACTTAAAAGAGGACTTCAACCTTATGTAATTAAGTGGATAAAAACAACATCAACATATTTTAAACTGGTTTCCCTCTTGACGATAATATTAATGTAAATTAAAATCAATTTAATAAAGTAAACATTGGTTTAATCTTTAACCAGATCAACGTCAATATGCCATTTATAAAGACAACACTACATGATATTCCAGTTTGGCTTTACAGCTGAAATTTTTTGAAAAGATCTGTGAAATTTGAAACTACTTTAATTCAAAAGGGATTTCGCGTTAAATTTTAAAGGGGTACACACACGAGTCTGTTTGTTTTTATTGTGGTTCTTATGAGTGTAACTTTCCTAAAACGTTACATACTTCAAACTTAAATCCTGTATCGAATATCATAATATTATACCTAATACTGTATGCACTTCAAAAGTGTGGGTAACTGCTGTCTAGCCGCGTGCACGTTGTAAGTTATATTTTTCAAATCTTGCTATTCATCATCATAAACCATTCATCTTGATCACTTCAGAAAAAACATCTTTATTTCACCCAGCAAACATTTCTCTTCCATACTGTAATATTTTACGTGCTCATTTTACCCCAAACTCTACACTAATAACTCACAATACTACCATTATTAGTAGAGACTTCATAGTTTTTTGACATGTTAACAATAACAAATTGTAAAATGCGAGGAGAGATATTTCGATTAGGATGATACATAATAATAGATGCATAGAGCATCAAAAGAGAGCATTGTTATTATGTAGTCAAAATAACAATACTGTTGGAGAAATATTAAGTGCTTTGTAATCCGTGTGGTGGTTGGTCGTGATGGTGGGTCCAAGCAATTTTCTTTTTTTGATTCTCTCTCTCTCTCTCTCTGTTTGAAACACAGACTTTGCCTCTCTCATTCCCTTTCCACTCCACACGTCTTTTTCTGTTGCATTTTCCTGTCTGTCAGTATGTTTCTTTATTAGGGAGTAAACTTAAACAGCAGAAGAGAGGGAGAGAGCGAAAAAAAAGAGAAAGATCAGGGTATTTTGTTCATCCTTTTTCTTTCATTGTGCCAGCGTGATGATGATCATCATCAACATCAGAATCAACGTCATTGAAAGTTAGTATAGTTCCGTTTATTTGTTCCTTGATCGGTCTTTCTCTCTCGTTGGAAATGTTTCCTTTTGTGCCACACAACACGAAAATAGAAAACAAGAAGGAAAGAAACGACTGTTACCACCACTGCTTAAACTCTCTCTCTCTACTTCTCTGTTCCCCTATTATTGTGCCTAAGTTGGGATTTCCACTAACAACAACTACTAAACTAACTCTAAAAACTCTTACTCTCCGTCTCTGACAACTAGTTTTACGCAGTAGTTTCCTGACACATACGTAACTTAACATACAAACATATAATGCGAAGGAAAATAATGTGCATTAAAATGCATATGTACATTCACAGTTTATTTTTGTACATATACCTCTATCTATATTACTCTTGCGTGTCTGTGAGGAAAAGTTGCCTCCTTTGCTTGGCTTCTTTCTCTTCTCTACTCCCTTGCTGCTGTAGGATGAGGAAAATTATGTCGATATTATTTGTGTTCATTGGCGTGTAAGAATGCTTTAATGCCTCCAGTAGTAGTAGCTGTAGTAGGAGTGGGAGTAGTACCACAAAAGCAAAGCAAGTTTTGTAGAAAGGCATCTCTCTTTCTCTCAACGATTTTCCCTGGATGGATTTGAGCAGCAGAATCACAAACTACTCGCAGCAGCCAACAACATCACAAACTGCTTGATTCAATTCCAACAACTAGACAAGCAATCACATTGTCTAAAGTGCAAGCAGAGAAAAAAGAGTGTTTCTCTGCCACAAAATTCTCATGATGCCAATGTGAGTATTATTAAAGAATGTGAATGTGTAGTGGTACCAAAGCATGTCTTTACTCTACTCTGCTGGCATTTGAAGTATCACTAAACCCGACACCATCATCACCATCAACTACACCAAAAGAGATTAGTTCGTACAGCAAGCACAACAGTAATCTGAAGGAGAATGTAAAAAACGTAAAAAAATGTTCAATTTGAAAAATTATTTTATTTGCAGATATGTGTAGATTATTATATAAAGAACTTGTTAGAATGTTTCTACCTGAACGTAAGATTTTGGTTAGAGTGATTGATAAACGAATCAATTGACTTGCGTTAAAATAAAATTAGAAATTCTTCATTTAAATTCAGATCTGATTGTTTATATGATGATCCATTGTAGATGGAATTTGGTGATATGAATAAAGTAGTTCAGTTTTAATGTACTCCTCACCCTCCAAAACGACAGTAATTTGCTGCTTTATCATTATAGTAGGCATTAATGAATCGTTTGTAATTAAAAGGTTGTAGATGAGATTTTTGATGACTACAAAAGTTATTGGCTATAATGAAGAAAGGGAAAATAGAAAATCACTGCCATTCTAACATCAAAACGCAGTTCCACACACCAGCAATATTTTCACTGTTTTTCAGTCTCCTGAAAATATTTCCATTTTCAGACGTTTAAGCTGTATGCTTGCGATAAAGAACTAACAAAAATTCCAACCACATTCACATCCATTGCAGTCCTCATTTCCCTCCCGTCCTTTTTTATTTATGCGTGTGAATCGTCAACATTATTGTGATATTGACTGTTACAATGAATCAGAAGAGGCGATGACGATGGGGTTACATGGAAATGAGTTTGAGTGTCGACTTTGATACGAATATCCATATGCACAATCTCATCCTCCACTTCCCGTTGCACTACATTTTCACTAAAGAGAGAGACAGAGAGTCGTTCACTCTATAAAAATATTTTAATGATCCTTGCATACCGCTTATAATGGGTTATTCTGGCGGAAATTTTGGGAGGATAGGAGGAAGATGAGTGCATATGCAACGTCGTGATTGGAATAAGCATGAGTCAAAGGAAAATCACTGATACTTCCTTCTCCTTCTACAATATAATAATCCTTCACTTCCTTTTATGAAATGATACAATAGTGTGACAACGATACACTGATGACAATCGTAATAATAAGACACACCATTATTATTATCAACACTATAAATATATTATGCAGTTTTCTAAATGACCATGGCACATAAAAAATTATACTTCTAGGATGAATGTGGGTGAAAATATATTATGCAACCCTTTTTCTAGCCTCTTCCGCCGTTCGTTGCAACCAAAAAAAATACTCATTTTGTCCTAAAAAAATACACTCCCTGTGTTAAAAAACAGGAGCCTCTTCACTTGTAAAAGTATAAAATTTGTATGCACATCTGTATGTAAAGATGTACTTCTTGTGTGGAAAGTAAGCATGAGGGATAATATTATGCAAGCATGAATGACTTCAAAGACGACGTGATCTGCGAATTATATTAAGCGAAGTTACAACACAACTATATATACTCTTGGTGAGTTAAAGTTAGATTTAGAGTAAAGGAAGCAATCCTGCAATATTTTAGGGGAAAACAGATAGAGGCACACAGAAAAGCAATATGTGTATGTATTATTATTATTGCGTTGTGTTCAGTTCCCATTGCATTTCACTGCGGCTGGATTGTCGCCTTCTGATAATAGTAATTTGTTCAACCCTTTCTTTCTTTTCTCTATTCTACTGTTTCGTTTTTTATCTACTGCTGTGCTAACAAAATTTGTCCCATTCTTGAGAAATTTTCATGCTGCACTGAACCTCAGTCAAGCGAACGATGCCAATGAGGATGATGATGGCTATGATCTGGTGGTAGCAGTGCTGTGAGGAGCAGCAGGACTGAGAATGTTGATGATCGCGATGATAATGCTGCGACAAACGGAAAAAGTTTGATGGTGGTGATTTCGCTGTTTGAGGAGAATGATGATGATCTGTGCAATATACACTTACATACATTCATAGGCAATTTCTATTCAGATAACATATATCCTTAATTTCATATTCCTTCTCGAGAAAAAAATTAGTCATGTCATGTGCAACATGATAACTTGAATGCCATGTCTGCGATCTTCATGTGAAATATAACGGATGAGGAAGATGACAGTGACGTGACGATGATATTGCACATTACACGTACAAAAAGGGTAAAACTGTTTTAAAAAGACAAACCACATATATTTGATATTTGTGTGTGCACAATAATCAGAAAATTTACACATGTACTACTGGTATTTATTATTGTATTGTATGCTGTCGGCCGTTTGTGCTGTCTAAGCAGTGTTCATTATTATTAGCTCGCCAGGACAAGAACGATAGTTAGAGAGAGAGAGAGAACAGAATAATGTGTGTGTGTGCCAATCCAACCGGATACGAATGCGTTTAATGAGTCCTCTTTTTTATACTTCGTTCTTCTGTTGTTGAATGTAGACAAAAACGACAAATGAAAACTGAAAAGTGAAAGACCGAATGGGACTGAGTTGGAAGAAAGAGAGAGAGAGTCTGCATGTATTTATTTTAGAATTAGATCCGGTTGAAGAAATTCATAGAAAACTGTGGTTGATCCAATGACGTTGCTCTGCATGTACTTGTACTGCATTTGGTCAAATGTATATTTTATGTTCACATTCTAAACAACTTAAATATAAATCGTTAATTCAGTCCATACTATACTGCTTTAAGCGTCGTGTACAGTTGCTTTGGTTGTGGGGATGATGATGATGATGTGTGAAGAAAGGATTGAGTTGAATTTACCAGTTAGTTAGCGAGACGTAATAATCAATATCATGATGACGAGAGTATAGTTGGAATTTGTAATTTAGAATATGCAGATATACTTCTAAAATTTACTTATTTATGCAGTCATCATCTCACTCATGTCAGAAACTAAGTTTTATTTGAGAATGAGAACTGTACTCAGTTTGTTCATCTATTCATTTGCATTACTCAGCAAAATTAACAATCATATACAAATGTGGTATACTAATGTCCAACTTGTGAAACTAGTAAATCACTTTGAGAACTTTTGTTCATTTTTTTACAAGAAATACTTTTCCGAAAAATTATAAATAGGATTGTAGATAATTAGGCATACCGCTGACCCAAATGAAATACCTTGAATCACTTTGACAAAAGTTGTCTTTGTTCAAAAACGTGGCTCATTTTTACAAAAAGTATTAATTCCATTGAATTAATTGAATAAAACTCAAACGTTTTTACAACATAGGAAAAAGCTAAGTAACTTACGAAACTTGACTTCCAATCCAATAAGAGTAAAGGCAAAAATAGCAATGCTTTGTCACAACAATAAGTCAAAGGGTACAAACTCACAACAAAAAAGCTGTAGACTGGAAAAGCTGAGTTTATTTTCTATTTTTGATTGGTGTACAATTTCGTAAGAAATATTTATAAAATGTGATAAGTGATAACGCAGTAAACAGCAGCCCCATCATCGGCCGTGGCACATCACCAATATGTTTTCTCTGTCATGTTACCGGTCCTTTAAACCTCTTTGTATTAAGGAGAGTAAAAAAAGTGTTCAATAAAACGCAACGAGATCAGCTTCAGTCTCAACAATCCTTCTCGCTGCTGCTGAAATATTATTCCTTAATATTTCATTTCTCCTTTTGCCTTGCTTGCAGGCAAACTTCATACAACTTTCCACATGACTGATTTGATCATGTTGACATGATCGTCGTCGTCGTCCTCGTTCTTTTTCTTTCATATATTCTCTATTATCAAGTGTCTGGTCTGACTGACTCATAACCATATAGCAAGTAAAAACTGAAATCAAGAAGAACGATGAAATCTCGTTCTTATCAAAATATGTTTCTTTTGTGTTAAAATCATATTTCTTTCTCCGTCTCAGTCAACAAAGATGACAACTCGTACAAAACTTGTAATAATGCTCTTCAAGGAAAATGGTAATTCTGGTAGCAAAGTTGAGAGAGAGAGAAAAAAACTTTTTTAACCTTTGCCGACTTCTTTTCCAACCTTATTTTTGTACAGTACACTGTACTGCTTGGAAGTAATAATAAATAACATTGCATATGTGCAAACGATGGTATCGTCAAAGCTAATAACATTTGGGCGTTTTTTAAAACGAAAATAGACAAATCATAACATTATGTCAATTTTTTCCAGTAGAATCAAATTTTCTCCTAATTTCGATTAAATATAGAAATTAAATCTATCGTTTGGAAAATTGGATAAATTGATATTTAATGCATTTTTAAATATCTTCTGATTGCAAGAGTAACTCTGGAAATAATTTTGCCACAGGGCAAACATCTCCGCTCAAGTGTATCAGGTAACATATAGAAAAATGTAACGTGTGGTAAGCAAACTCGGTTTATTTAGCCTTTTTTCTGTCAAGTCGTCAGCTTAAATGTAACTATATTCCATGCTATTTGGGATGGTTCTCCTTCATGTGGGTTGCATTGAGTTTTCCCTCCCTCTTTCTCTCCACTAAACACACTAAACAGTCTATTTCGTAGTTTATTTTATACTCTGATGACTCTACCATACCACTTCGAGCCAACCGGCTGTGACCACACACTACATCGACCGTCATTAACCTTTCATGATGAAAACACATCAAAACTTTACACAACCACCACCAACGTCATCATCATCATCAAGCTTTTATCATGCACGCCATATAAAGGTATCATTTATACGTAGTCACACAAAGTTGATAAAATTGCATGTGTGTTTCCATTAAAATGTACTACTATTTCATTTTTTTCAAAGCTTTATATGCTTTATAAAATGAGAGAGAAAAAAACTGATTGTCTGAGTGACAGAGAAGAACGAGACAGACAGGACAAGGGACAGAGCGAAACAGAAAACCAGAACGAGACCAGTTTTAGTTTCCAAAGTAGAACGGCAAGCTGCTCAACATTCTTAAACAACAAAAAGTATACATTTTCCTCTCTATCACTGTCTCTCTTTTTTGATTGAATAAGGCAACTAACATGGCTTACAACAACCATCGATTCACTCGCCGACCGCATTGTAATCATCATCATCATATCACCACATCAAAACGCTTTTAAACGCTAAAAATGCATTGGCATTAGCCATCCAAAGTAAAACCCTTTTTTATACTGGGCCGAATAAAATTACAATCAAGCTCTTTAACATGGCGTAAAGGTAACAAAAGAATTGTGCATTAAACGGTCCACATTGCGATGAATTCGACAAAAAAATAGTTTCAAAAGACAACACAAAGATACATGATTAGCATAGGTAAAAACTTTAAAAAATCGGTGAAGTAACATGTCCAGTTGATTGTGGTGATGATGGCGACGATGATGATAGTAAAGAAGTGAAAATAAATGTAACAAATAAAAAGCATTAGCATTACTATACACAAAGTTTATTATTATTCAAAGGCTGTTTCACCCACAGTCAGTCGGAATCATTCTAATCATCAACATCATAACCAAGGTTTTTCATTTGACGACAAGGGATTAATGAAAGGCTCGAGTGAATGTGAAAATACTCTGACGAAGGATCAGAGAGTGAACGAGAAAGGTTATCACATCTGACCCATCTCCCCCTCCTCACCGCTTCCTCTCCGACCGGGCTTCTCTTTTTTATAATACACATTCTATTTATTTTATTTGATTCTAGAAAATGCACACGTACAGAAACGGAGGAGTGGAGAACAGCTCATGAAAAGAGAGATAGACAGCATGTTCCAATGATGACGATGATGTTACATAGACATAAAAACATACATATATGATGCACCCGTAAAATTTCTTACTCAAACCAGATGTCAGATTAACAACGGAAAATGGCTATTGTTAATAAAAATACATACTGATGCTAGTTGGAGAAATAGTTGTTGCTTTACCGACTCTCATCGTCAGAGCTTCTATATATTTTTAGTATTTTTTTGAAACACTGAGATACCAGTGCAGTGGTGAGCAAGAAGACAACGCATTTGCCAGCATTGACATTTTTTTGTTCTGATGATGGTGTTTCCATCTTTCTGGTGTTATTTGGTAGACGGGTATAATGGTATTAAATGCAAGGGAATTTAAACAGCTGGGTAAAGTATTAAGAACGGATGGATGGTTGGATGGATAAAAAAAGGGGAAAGCGAGTGGGTGAGCTTTTGTACCGTGTGAGCAAGTGAGAGAAAGAAATATCTGAAGAAAAAAAAAGGAATTTTTAGTGTGATTTGATTTACAGGAAAAAAAGTTCCATTTTTTGAGAATGTGTGTATTTCTCTCTCTCACACACACAGACTTGTCTCTGTACTATACATACTACGACTACTTATGTAGCAACTTTTATTTTTTTACTTACGCTTGGAATGTTGTCGTTGGTACAGATCCCTTCGGAGAGAAGTCGGTCCCGAATCTCCCAAGCGAAAATTGATGGACATTCTCGCTTGTATTCGGCAATCTTGGAGACAACTGGAGTGGTAGCCACACGAGGCTTACTCCCACCAATTGCACGCGGCTTGATTGAGCCCGTCTCGTAATACCTGGGTTTTTGTTTGTTCATACAAAAGAAAATATAGCAATATTATTATTTTCATTATCAATGAAACCTAATGCATGAGTGAACAGGGGAAAGTTTTTCAGAAATGAAGGTTTTGACGTGTCAGATAACAGAATGGAATGTTTGCGTGTCATGTCCCTGTTACTGTGTAAGTTTCACTGGAAACATAATCTAATTACTTAATGAGCTATAATTACTAATTATTCTTTTGCTGGGCTGAATATTTTTTTAAAAGTATGATAATTGAATTATGACTTAGGAATAAAAAGTCAATGAGTGTGTACAATGTAATTGGCACCTTCTCTTTTGAATAACCTGCTAATTCTTTAAGAAATTGTTACGCAAATTCCACACTCAAAATGAATAGCAAATAAACTTTGTGGCGTGAAGTGAAGTCCCTGAGTTTACATTTTTTGAAAGGCTTCACACAAAAATTGGATTAAAAGTAAAAATTATGCTTGATTACTCTAATTTCTGTACGCTTTATTATTTCACTGGTTTGCTTACCTGCCCAAAATTTTGGAGACACAGCCATTTGACACTTGGAGTATTCGAGAAATATCACAAGGTCGGGCTCCAGAGTGGGCTAACTCGACGATTTTCTGTCGAGTGGAGTCTGGCAGGGGACGTCCATTTACGTATACACCGCCCAGTTGATTGATACCACTGTGCCCTGTTTCAAATTTCCGCAATGAGTCCCAATAATCATCTATAAACGTATCAAACCGCCATGATATCAAAACCATAATTTTATTAATTAAAAAAATTATTTCACATGAATAATCATAATAAAATTGATTTATATTAATGCAATATTTTATAACATGTGTAAAAAGTTTAGACTTAATTCTACACAATAAATTAAGCATTTATATTTTTACAGACTAGCTAAGCATAACTAACGTGAAAAAAGCGCAGTAAATGAGAATAAATTAAAGGATTACGGAAATAGCAAGCAATTTCACATTTTCTCTGGGGGAAATGTGAGAAAAAGCATTACGCATTGCACACTGGAACTGGAATATAGCTTCCTTAACAGTTTAACCTTTTTACGCAGTCAGAGGCTACTCATTTATTGTGATAAAGGGAGTTTTGATATCACTTGGGTGGGTACTTTAATAATATGGAAGAAAATGTACATTTGTCTAAAAGTAGCTGATATGTATGTACATATTATGTAAACTTATCATCATTTTATCATGGATTCTTAACTATGTGCACCTATTTTCTACTACAGCGCTTTTCCACCAAACTGGTGATACTGTGCGGTGAATGAAAATATATGTAGTTACGCATAACCGTTTCGTTAGACCAGACATAGAAAAAGGAACAACCGAGCTTTATAGTCGACCTTCACGTCTCGTTAGCTGGCCAATTATGTGTGCAATCATGGCCAACATTTTGTGTGCTCCCTCGTACATGACATTATTATTGTTACTACCGCCACGAAGTAAAGCTTATAATAATATAATGCTTTCTAAGCACTTTTGCATTTTGCTAGACATACGTTACTACAACAACATTAATTTGATATTCCGCTACATAATTTTCCAAAAATCCTATTTTCTTAAAACACTTGTCGCTGAAAGCGGCCTGTTGACAGTGTGAACATAAAAGACAGCTCCTTTGACGTGGATTCTTGTATGCATACATTTTAACATTCATAAAAAAATGATTGGATTTGTAATATGTTTAATTACAAGTAGTATAACTGATAAATTAATATTTATGTTATGAAAAGAGTTTCCGCTTGAGTTGCACATATTTGCAATTTTATTCACCAATCATGCGGGATCGTTACTTTATGCAACAACTGAAAAACTTAAAAATGCATCTTGAAACTGAAAAAGGACAAATCAAATCATATGAATAGCTTTCAAAGTTGATGTAAGAGCATTGTGAGCTAGGACAAATGCAAGAAATACTGAAAAAGTAAAAGGCGAACATAATCTTTTACATCTTTCTACCATGAAAAATCGTACATGATCCTTTTTTCACTTGACTCGATACTGAAAAGCCTCCTACACTTATTCTTTCTATGTTACACGATTGCTAAAAAATATATAGTATAACTATATAGCATTCTATAGCATTTGCATTGGAAACAACAAGCCAGCCAGGAGGAATCTGCGTGAACTAACCAAGTAGTAGCATGCTTCCATGCGTTCACGCCTCCTCTGTTGATGTTGTTAGTAGTTAGGAGGAAGTTTGAGGAACCGAAAAATAAAATCCTTACTCCTCGTCCTCGTCAACCTCCTTCAACGTATAGGTAATTACATTCACTCCACATACAAAGTCGTTACACGTGGTTTTTTATAATGTGGCTCCTATTTTCCCACTGATCTTTTTAAGTCTAAAGTCAAATAATGTACAAAGAAAAAGTTCTCTTCATTCTTGTCCTTCAAACCGAAGGCATGAAATTGAATCTAGTCACTGTAAAGCTGAGGAGCTGCACTTGATCAACAGCAAATTCTTTGAATATATTAGCGTGCACTTGTGATACACATTAAAATCATTGTTAGCCTCTTAATTTAATGAAAATGAATCATGTAAGAAATGGTGACAACGATTTAAAATGAGAAACTTGACATTTCAAATTATAAACATATTTTTCTTTTAAACTCCCAAAAAATAATCATATTTTATGGAGCTTTAGTGGCGACACATGGCAATATCGCGATGTCTTTGTCGTAATATACTACAAGTCATGGTTACTTCTTTCTGTCTGTGATTAAAAACACCTTTGTGTTTTAATATGTGAATATTGTCTTCCTAACAGTCAAAAAGTATAGAATTTCCAGTTTCGTGACGTGACAGCCGAACTAGAATTTTTTCACAGGTATTTAAAAGATAAACGTTTGTATGGGTTATTCAACACAACGAGATTAACAGACTGGCGTTCTTGTCTGTTCAACTCGTCATTGTCGTTATCAGGAGGATGATATTTTTGTTGTTTTGTTTTTGTTACAGTTTTAGTATGATATCCGGTTACATAATAAAAAAATGATCATCTTTCTCGTGAGTGTCTACACAAATGCATATAAAGCAACGTAAAATGTTACTGTTCCACTGCCAGCGTTCATCAAAAATGTATTGCAAGGCATAATGTGACCCATCATTATCGTTAGCATTAGGAAAAAAGGATAATGCAATCCAAGGCAAGGTAAGGTTGACGGGAGTAGAGAATAATACACTTATTTTAATGCTTGTTACCAACATAAAAGAAAAAACAGCTCACTTTACAAGAGCAACTTTGGTTTCTCTCTGTGAATCCCCTCCTTGTCGATTATTAGCTCTACCAACAACAAACAACAGAGTATAATAGAAAATAAAATGGATGAGGAGAACGATGATCATGATGAAAAATAAGTAGTAAGGCACATGGAATGTTCACTCGCTCAACACCTTTTTACTATACACCTTTGTTGTTGGCTCGTCCCAGTAAGTTGATACTGCATTTTTCGTTTTTTATCATTCGGGCATTTTTAGCTGAAGGCCTACTTTATTATTATAATATTCATAGTAAATGAAAAGGTGTAACATTTGAGCGCGCGATGCTTTGTACCCTAACTCGCTACTTCACTTCTTTACACTTTATTAAATATAAAGAGGAAATTACTTAATGTTTAAAAAAAACCATACATGGTAGTAGCATTTGATATTTTTATATCCGTTTCCTTCTTCCTATTTTTTCCCGAATATCATTTTCACTGCATTGATTTCTGAAAGCGAAAAGTAGAATAGGAAGTAAATTAAAATTGCTAGCGGTACCTCATAACAACATTATGTTTGTGTATCTTGGTTTGTGCATAGTTTAAAAAATAAAAAGAACCGACTTGCACTTTTATAAGCTTTAAGTGTTCACAATATTTTGTTGTGTGTTGAAGTATTGAATTATGCAAAGTGCTTACCTACTATGCACATCTTTATTATGCCCATACTCACAGTCAGATCCCTTTGTTAATGCTGTCAATAGGTAAAATCATTATTTTGCCTTAAATCTGAAATCTAATTTTTAAGATATTTTTTTGCTGAACAATTTGTGTAAGTAAAATAACGTAAGTACACCTACTGTGATGAATAATGACGGACTACTTTATTCACTCACTTGAGATTCGAGGATTTATTTGAGAGTGATGGTTTTTTTTCTCTCTATGAGGAAAAAAGGATGAAAATCTTTTCCCATCAAAATATTTAATGTTTTCTAGAGGATTCTTGATAAAGTGTTGGATCTGCTGATTGTTACGTTCATGTAAATATTTGTACCATTTACGTTACATGATGAAGTGAAGAAGTAGCCCCCCTGCGAGTGTGTACTTGTTTGGCAATGTTCTTGAGTTTGAATGAATTGAAAGAGAGCCGAGTGTGTTGGTTGGTCGTCAACACAATAGAAAATATTTTTATTGTGTGTAGGTGCTTATTGACAACAATATGATTATGATTACGATTTTGTGTTACTTATGTTAGCGATGATGTGTGTGAGAGAGAGAGTGTGTGTGGTGTGGTTCCATCTATTCTCCATGGTCTTCCAAAGAGCATTATTATTTATGTTTATTCCTCAGTAAGTATTATTAATGTATGCAAGTATATTCATGAAGTACTCAACATACAAAAAATAATACAAACATACTTCAGCAAGAACAAGAGGGACTTTAGACTATTGATCAGAGAACTAAATGGAATCTTATGAGATCCAAAGACTTGAGTGGGAGCAAAAGAAGGATTTTTACTGGGAATAGCTGAAAAAGCCTGTAAGCTGCTGGTAAGTACAAGTAAGGAAAAAAAGGCAAAAAGCTGCTGGTGGTATGGTGGAACTGGTGATGGAGATGACGGTGATCTACTTCTTTGATAAGTACTTTCAAGTAGCCGAAATCATATTTTATGGGAAAAAGCCCATCATTGTACAATCGCCATCCCGACTCTCAAATAATAATCCGTTGTCAAAACGTTTTCCAATTTGGAATACTTAGATACTTTGGTTTACTGAGTAAGCAATATACATTTGTGCATTATCTACATACAATGAGAAAAGATCAGCAAATGATGGACTTTCCTAATAATGTCTTATAGGATTTTGCATCAAGAGGAGAATCGAGGTCTGGGCTCACCCTCATTGTTTGCCTTTAGTATCTGCATTTTGAAAGCGGTACAATGTTTGGATACATCGTCGGAGGGTCAAAACAAGATAAATATTAGAGTAGCTATTTCATCAATATTATCAGTGGAGAATCAAAAGAGCTGAAGGTACATTTTGGAAAATTATTTTTTTCTTAATTTTGCCGACCAGTAAAAAGGGATTGATAAAAAAGTGAGAAAGTTAAGCTGCTACAACTATTAGACTATGAGGCACGCAGATAACATATTAAGAATGCACAAAAACGGGTAGCTATTTAAAGCATATAGATTTTTTAAAACAATCACACCAACTAATGGCAAGCTATTAAAACAATCGATTGAAAAGTATATTGTAAGGTCACTAACCTTTGTGTGGCATCTCTGGAGCGGCACCAAGGGGATGCTGTATTTTGCAATGAGCCACGGCGAAAGACAACTCGTCACACTACTTGGTTCACACACAAGCGTAAAAGTTAATTAAATCATAAGATCGGAACAGGTGGAGAATTTTCTTGGGGTTTTTTGGGTATCCTTTTCAGTGATCCACTTTTCTAAAAAAAAAAGTGACCTGCAAAAAGAAAGAAACATGAAAATATCATTTGATATACATTAATTTACATTGAACAAAAAAGAATAGTGTATTTAAATCCACATGCAATAAAACACTGGCAATAAGTGTTTGCTGTCTTGACCGAATACCTATGTCATGTCAAAGCACACAGTGAGAATTTTAACTAGGCTGAAGTACTAATAAACTTACAAGCCTTATACAATGAACGCTTCTCGCACGTTTCACAAGTCACCGAGAATAATGGAAACAAAATGATGGACATGAACAGCTAATAAGGTGGGTGCAAGTCATCCTCATTTGCGTGTACTGTGGGTATAAGTTTATTGTCGTGTGCAGTGATGATGGAATTATGTCACGTCGTTTCCCCTCCTGTCTATCTTTCTGTCACGCTTTTCTTTGACCTATCTATGTGCTCTGTTTTCACTGTTGTACTCCCCAATCCAATGAGAAAACAGTGTTGACTTTACAACAACAACAGCGCTGCGAAAGCTTAACCTTTGCAATATCAACATATCAGTTATAAAAAACGGGGAAACGAAGGAGTAGCAAAGCATCAGCAGAAGATGTACAAATGCATATTATTCCAAGAGTGATGGATGACGATGATGATGACATCAATTTTTTCCTGTTTGACTGACGAGAAATATAATAGAATAATGGGGGCATTGTGTGTCATTTGATGCATCAAAAAAAACTTTATCTTTTCATCCGAATCAACGTCGTCGTCATTTAGTTTTCACATTGCATTTGCATCCTGATGTGCCCCACACGAATTAGATCTCAATTTGGTTCAATCAGAAATTTACATTTTCTTGTCACCAAATAAACAATTGCTATTGCACCAAGTAAAGTAACTATTCACCATTGTATTAGAGCAATATGTAACTCTGATTTCATTTCTACTTCTCTACTTGGTAATCATAATCATAATTTTGATTTTGATTCATGGTGATGACCAGTGACAAGACATATTGATCTTCTCTACATGAGACTGATTCTTATGCTTACTTTAGAACTTCACCAAATCAAGAAAGCAGCCACGAAGCCCATAGATTTCATGTTCAACAATCAAGTTATGTTTGTAGTAAATGAAATGACTTGACATTTTTTCAGAGTTCCCTTTTCCCCTGGGTCGCGAGATTTTAAATATTCAGCATTTCTCTCTCTGTAGATGCCTTTTTGGGTGTCATGTAACTGATACATATCATGAAAGGTATGCATACCGTTAAACGTACGTTAAACTTTTTACTGTTACACTTCAAGAAATGAAAATTTTCAACAGGTGAGCTAACTATCTCCTATTAATTAGATTCATGTTAATGATTTACAACACAGCTTATTAGAGTACATGCCGAGTAAAGTATAAAGTTCGAGTCTTAATGACGAAAAGTTTGAAACGGAGATCTTTTATTGGATACCAGGTCCAAACTTTTTGTTAAATTAATTTAAATTTTCTAAACGACGTAAATACATTTTCTTTGTTACATTACGGTTTACAATGATTAGTACAAACTGAAATGAGCATCTTATTATTTGATATTTGCTCATGTGTTTACAGGACAGACAACAAGTACAAACAAACTATAATCAACAAGCGAAATAAAACAGGTAAACCTGTGGTTAGATAAGTGCCAGATGGGAACATAGTATGAAAGTTATGAGCCGGCTTCGCC